>WNHD01026426.1:0-10427 GCA_011057455.1 Ganaspis sp. Gsp50
TAAATTTGCGTACATAATTGTTTAAAAAATATCCTTAGTTCAAAGATATTAAAGGGTGGCCGTCTTAGGCGCTAGGCCGTTTTAGGCAACTCTCCCCTACTTATTATAAAAAGTAGCTTAAATTATTTTAAATAATGTAAAAATATAAATATTCAATTTTATTTTATTTACAAACAGTTTGCTATAATACATACAATACTTCTAAGAATAAAGAGAAATTCTGGTCACTTTCGTTGAAAACTAAAGAAATTGGAAATGTCTTGTGGTTATCTTATTGAATTCAATAGTTTGTTAACTTTAAAATAACATCAATTATTAAGAACTTTAGACAAATAATTATAAGCCTAAACAATATGTTTTTGCATGAATTAAACATAAGTGTTTAAGAACCATAATATATATAAGAAATATAAAGGAACAGTAAAAATTATAAAGTATATAAACTTGCATAATTTCTCTCTTGTTTCTCATTGTACATATTTTACTGAAAAGTAAAATTAAATCATTTTGAATCGTTTATTTAAATTTTTTAAAAAAATCATGATCGTTTGGATAACTTGTGTTTACAAAACTTTTGTTTCAATCATCAATGAAAAAAGTACTTTTGTAATCATAATTACAAAAGTACGTGTACTTCAACAGCATAAGATAGTACGAATTTTATAGACTAAATTAAAATCAACTATTAAGTACAAAATATCAAGTTGTACCTATTTACAATTCAAAATGCAAATATTAATATTATCAGAGTTATCATATAGTACAGAAAATAAATAATTACATTAACAAAGATCAAGAGATATCAAACTCTAAGAGCTAATTCAGTTGGAAAGATTGTTTTTAACGCTTAATTGTAGAATTGTCAAAATTATTCATAGATATAACTGTAACAAAAAACATTTGATGACTATTAATTATAATATGAACGGCACCTTTAACCTGTTCATAAAATGTGTATTAAGAACAATGCAGCAATTTAAAAATGAATCTTTATAAACAAATCCAAACGAAAAACATTTAAGAGGAGTACTTTAATAATGTCAACTTTTTTCTCGATATTTGTTTGACCAACAGAGTTACTAGAATTTGCTCCTTAACTTTAAGCTTTTAATTCCACTTCACCCTTTTCTTCAAGCTCTGTGCTTTCTATGTAATTTGCACAGTAGCAGCAAATTCGTTCTTTGACTGACTAAATGGTCCGTCTCGACGCTGCTATTATTGCCATTGATTGTACGATAAGAAGGCTGAAATAGAATTCAATTTTTAACTTTAATTGTAATACCTAATCTAAACCCTAGTAGAGCGTCTAAACCCAGATGAACCGAATTTCTCGATCCATTTAGGTTGAGTTAGGTTCATCGTTAATTACACGTTACAAATGATAATTGGGTAACAAGAAATTATTGTTTATCATAAATTAAACGATATAAAAGGTAAATGAGTGATTTTATTAATAAACAATAATAATTAATTCATCTGAGTGCGACCAAAGTCGCAATTATGTCTCACATACGTCTCCATTAGGTTTAAAAGCTAAAAGAAGTAAACAATAAGGAAATTAATTATATATAATTAAACGTAAAATTTGAATTTTAGATTCTAAATCAGTATTTCTTGCATGATTTTTTTCCAAACGTGACAATGATGAAGCGTCTTTCTAAAAAGGATATACTTGACAGAAATTCTGCAGAAGAATGTATTTTTGTCCAGATAACATTTCTAATATACTGAAATTGAGATTTTTCTCTTTTTTAATTAAATTTTGATTGAAATTGTTTAAGTGTAATTCGCATTATTTCATTTCCAACATCTTAATGATGAATCTTGTTTTTAGAAAGGGCCCAGTTGACAGAAATTCAGCAGAGATATGTTTTTTGCCCCAATAAAATTTCGACATAAAATACTACTTTTTCGTCTTCTTCTCTAAAACTTGATAGACAATTTTAAATCGTAATTCATATTATTTAATAGAAACGAAATCAATTTCTTTTTTCATTTGACATTAAGATATGTTATGATATTGTTATCTACAGTGTGTCATTGTTTTAATCAAATGAAATGATTTTCTTTTTAAATGTTGTGATACTACACATTTACAGTGTTTTCAATGTATATAATGAAATCTTTTTAATATAACCTAAAATCAGGTAGCGTTTATTACCCAGGAACAAAAAACTGATTCAAAAATTGAATCGGAGGTTTCCAATTTATTGTTTTTGATAACCGAACCTCAAAATTTTGACTCAAATTCATAATTGTCAAAAAAGATTCAGTAAATATCTCATCAATAAAAGATCACGTAGATAATGCCAATTAAAGACCAATTCTGATTCAGAACAATTAAAAGCGTCAGTCGTGAATCCTCATTCTTAAACTTTCCGATTCACAAAGAAATTCATTAATAAGTTTCTTGTTCCTGGGTATTACTTGATTATTATAAATTTTAATTTTCTATTTGAAATTATAAACAAGTTTTTAATTAATTTTAAATTTTTTGAGAATTAAAAGTTATAATAAAAAATACAGTACAGTACACCTAACTGAGACGTAACTGAGACTGAAATGCAAGTTATTTAGGTGGCGCACTTAAGTGAATTATTATTGCGTATTAATAATAACACCTCTACACTTACCTTCAATAATGTTTTATCAATTTTAAATAAATAATTACTTGCTTCTCGTATATCAAAATTTATATAGAATTGATGCTTTTCTATTACAATTGTTACCTTTTTACTCATCAATATTTCGTCCGCGCCTGACATACGGTAATTGCCATGGAATTTGTCCCTGTGGACTCTCAAAATATTCAGCCAAAGTATCTCTCATTTGATGGAAACAGTGAGCTTCTTGGTATCCTGTTCTTAAAGGCAACTGTAGCAGTTGGTCTTCTCCATCAAGTCGCCAGTTTCCTATAATAAAAGTAAACTAATGTAAAATTATATACATTTATGAACATTTTGCTTCCTCATTGTTTTTAATGTTGAAAATTTTTTTCAAAGGAACTACGACTAAAGACTAACATTTTTAAAAGTTACATAATAAAATGCAACTTTAAATGTCAAAAATGAAAAAAATCGTCATTTACTCTTATCAATTTTTGGTTTAATATATACTTTATATTGGTTAATCGATTTTTTTTTGTATGACATTTTTCCAGAAGGAACTATAATTGAAAGATTAATGTTTTTATTTTTAGTTTCCTTTTACCCATTAGAGTATTTTCAAGTATTTTTGTCTCAAACAATTTTTTTTTCTATGCTTGATTATTTTGGTTATCTTTTTTACACTTCGGAAGTACTAAAAAGGCATTTCTCTTTGTTACTTCAGTAAATTCAAGTACAATTGTCGAAGATTATTTATTTTCTGTGCTTGGTATTATTTTCATCAAAATGTTATTTAATCTTAAAAAATTTAATAATGGCAAAAAATCTTCATCATTGTCGTATAAAACTCTCTGAACTTTTTAAAAAGTTCTTTTAAAAAAAAATTTGTTGCACTATTAATTGTGGACGGTACTGTAAATAATTTTTTAATATATTGTACATATACTTGAAGGACAGAATTAAAAATTAACTTGCATTTATTACATTTTTTAATGTAGCGAAATATGCAAACCTTTCGAAAAACAATTGAAAGTAAAATTGACCAACTTCAGGTGTGAACAGACAGAATGAAAGAATTAAGAAGATTATTATATGTAATTTTGAAGCATTTTGGAGTAATAAAGGATTTTGAAGTATTAAATTTTCTGTAGTATTTATAACTGTTTTTAAATATTTATAAGTATTTTTAAATATTTCCAAGTGTTATAGAGTATTTTAAATTTAAAGTATATTTAAATATTTTGTAGTATTTTTAAATATTTTAATTATTTTGAGGTCTTTTTCTTCCAAAAAATGATATTATTAATTTTTGTAAAACTTAATATTAAACATAATATTGCTTCCTCATAGGGAAGCCTCGTAATCGTGCCGATTTTCGATTTTCCAAAAATAGTCTAGATCAACTCATTTTCATCTAAAAAGTATAAAAACAAAGTTTGAAGTCAATGTCCAGATGTATGTGTGTGTGTGTGTGTGTGTGTCGTAGGATTTTTAGAAATACCCACTCAAAAAATTTTTAGCCCATTTTTATTTTAAAAAATACGGTTTTTTTCACAACATTTTTTTTCTAATAAAAATTTTTATTTACGAGTAACAAAATTCGATTCCCTGGATCAAGACGAATCGATTGACCTATATAAACTATATATTTTAGCAATAAATAGCAGAGTAAATCATAATTTTCTATGATTTTTGACGTTTAAAAACACATTTGATTATATAACTTTTAAAAATTTCTTTTTTTAATGGTAGTTCCTTTTGAAAAAACTTTCAATATTAACTACTGAATTAATTGAACTATTTAAAGTATCTATACCACCAGAAATTTTAAAAAAAAATTTCGCTTTTGTATTATTTTTGACATTTAAAATTCAATTTTTTATTATAACTCTTAAAATTGTATTTTTTTAATAATAGTTCCTTATAGAAAAATTTGCTACATTAAAAAACGAATAGATTTACCTATGTTGAATATATATTTCACTAACATTGTATGGAAAAACGACACATTTTAATAATTTTTTATGTTTCATATTACATTTTTTATATAACTTTAAAATTTTTTTTTTTATAATAAATCCTTTGGAGGAAAATTTTCTATACTAAAAAAACTAATTAATGCGTATTAATATAAAAAATATAAAGTATAAAAATAATATAAAAGATGTCACTGTTTCATTATTTCTGATAGTTTAATTTTTTTCTCTATGAGGAAGCAGCAAAATGTTCATGAAATGAACATAATTTTCTACTAGTTTTAAATATTTTAAAGTATTTTGAAATTTTTTGAAGAAGATCTAAAGTATATAAAAGTAGTTTTAAGTAGTTTGGAATATTTGAAAGACACTTTTAGTATTTTTACGTATTTTCTTGAGAATCTCCATTCCATTTTAAACAATAAATTGTTGGACAAGATCATTTTACCTAATATTATTCTTCCATTAATTTCCTGATCCACATAAGAAGATGGACAGTATCTTAACCTGTCAGCAGATTCATCTTCATTATGGGTCATAAGCATATTGTGAAGACATACTGCAGCCATGACAACATTACTCATCTTCGCAGGATCCATTTGGACGGGACGATAAAAAATCCTCCATCTCGAAGAAAGGATTCCAAAAGTATTTTCAATTACCCTTCTCCCACGAGATAAGCGGTAATTGAAAATTCTTTTCCTTTCATTCAAAAAAGAACCAGGATACGGCTTCACCAGTCTCATCGATAATGGAAACGCATTATCTGCCGCAATGTAGCATGGCATAGCAACATTACTGTTAGGGAGAACAATAAGTTCTTCAGGTAGGTTTAACATACCATTAAACAGGCCTTCATTTAGTTGTGAGTCTTCAAAAACACCGGCATCATGTGTGGAGCCATAAGCGCCGATGTCCACCAAAGTGAATTTGTACTCATGATCACACAATGCCATCAGTACTAAACTGTAGGCCTTCTTATAATTAAAGAAGAGACTACCAGAATTCGGTGGTGCTCTGATAATGATATGTTTTCCGTCTGCAGCGCCACTACAGTTGGCCAAATTCCACCTCTCATTAAAGCCCTTGCAATATCGCAACCAATCTTCTCGTGTGGGAGCCTTCAAATACTTTCCAGAGAGCACTTTAATAATGGCAACACAAGTTTCGTCTATTATC
The DNA here is from genome assembly GCA_011057455.1 of Ganaspis sp. Gsp50. Classification (NCBI taxonomy): domain Eukaryota; kingdom Metazoa; phylum Arthropoda; class Insecta; order Hymenoptera; family Figitidae; genus Ganaspis; species Ganaspis sp. Gsp50. The sequence goes on from WNHD01026426.1 coordinate 5,762, forward strand.
TTTCGTACTGTTGATTCCCCAACTCGAAAGGAAGATGCTAACGTAAATGTATCACATCCGGCAGATAAGAATCTGTTCAAACGAAAAAAAAATTATAACAAATGATGCCAAACTTGCATACAAATATAAATAAAGAATATAGAGAAGTGATTTTAGGAATTTACTAACATATTCGAAGCAAAATCATACGAATTACATTTTGGGATATTCAGCAAGAATTTAACAAAAAAAAGGTAAATCTCAAATATCACAATTTTATATCCAAATTTTATCGGCGAAAAAAAACATTTGTCTAATGAATTTTTGTTAACTTAACTCTTTTTGAAAACAAGATTCGCCTTTGCAATTTACGAAAGAACAAATCATAATGTGAATCACTCTTTGACATTTTTAAACACGATTTAACGAAAAATCACAATTTAATAAAAAAAAAACATTTTTCTGATAATTTTCAAGCAAGTAGACAATTTTTGAAAACCATATTCATCATTCACATGTCCGTAAAAAACCATGCCAATCACTCTTTGGGATTTGCAAACACGATTTAACAAAAACAGCGAAAAATCTCTATTATCAGAATTTCTTGTCAAAAGTTTATCTGGTCAAAAATACATTGCTCTTCTGAATTTCTGACGAGTAAACCCTCATTCGAATCAAGATCCATCATTGACAAGAACAAAAGAATCATTCGGTCCACACTTTAGAATTTCCAAACTCAATTTTACGAAAAAATCGTAAAATGACACATTTCACAATTCTTTGTCAAAAGTTTATCTAGTCAAAGAAGTCATTTCCCTTCTGAATTTCTGGTAACTGAAATCTATTTTAAATTAAGATTCACCATTGAAAAGAACAAAGAAAAATCATACGTTCCACACTTAAGAAATTTTAAACTTAATTTTACAAAAAAATTTTAAATTTTCTTACAATTTTCTGTCAAAATTTTTTTTGTTCTTGTTAATGATAAATCATGTTTTCAAATAGATTCTAATTGTCAGAAATTTAGAAGTGCAATTTTTTTTCCTCAGATAAAATTTGACCAAAAATTGTGATATTTGAGATTTTACGTTTCTTTTTTAAAATTGAGATTGAAAATTATAGTTTAGATGGCTTGTTTGTTTGTTCTTGTCAATGATGAATCTTGATTTTAAAGAGTCAAGTTTTGAAAAATTTAGAAAAACAACTTTCTTTGCCCAGATAAATTTTTGGCAAAAAATTGATGATTTTACGATTTTTTTGTAAAACTGAGTTTCAAAATTTTTAAGTGTGGATTGTATGATTTTTGCTTCCTCACAGGAAGCCTNNNNAAGCTTAAATACGAAGTTTAATAAATAAAATAAAAAAATGTATATATAATAATCTTCTTAATTCTTTCATTATGTCTGTCCACACCTGAAGTTGGTAAATTTCACTTTCAATTGTTTCTCGAAAGGTTTGCATAATTCGCTACATTAAAAAATGTAATGAATGCAAGTAAATTTACAATATTTAATTTACTTTTTATCCTGGAATTATTTGAACATCTTTCTTACACTTCTCAAGTACAGAAAAGGCGGTATGGACATCGGGTGCACAAAATTATCTTTTCTTGCACACGTACGCCAAATGTCATTTTTGCGATATTGACGTGTGTAAATGCAAACAACTTTATTCTTCAAAAAAAATTGTTTTCTGTTTTAATCGCCAATACATTCAATTTCCTTTAAAAACAGAAAACACTTTCGAATTGCCAACAAAACAACAATAAAATAAAAACAAAAATTTGTTTGCACACGTACTCCAAAAGTAATTTTTGCCATATTTACGTGTGAAAGTTCAAACATATTTGTTCCTCAAAAACTTTTGTGACACAAAAAGAAGATATGTGAATGATTAAACCAATAAAAACAAAGATAAAATAATTTGCCTACAATTATGTTTCAATTTATACACGTAAAAATGGTGAAAATGAATTTTGGAGTACGAGTGCAAAAAAATTTTTTTTGGTTTTAATCGCCAATACATTCAATTTTCTTTAAAAAAAACAGGAAACACTCCAGATTTGCCAACAAAACAACAATAAAACAAAACAAAAAATTTTTGCACACGTACTCCAATAGTTACTTATGCAACAAGGGCGCATCTATAAGGAAATCGAGAAACGTGTGAATTGTGCCACGCGATTGAAGCGAGTGCGACAAATCACACTTTTGGAGATGTCCCTAGATGTGCTCTCGTTAGATACACAACTTTTTGTAATACTATGTGGAAAAAACTCAATCTTTTATGCTCCCTAGTGCGTAATAGTAAGGTTTTTACGCACAGTATTACAAAAAAGTCATTTCTGCCTCTATTACGTGTGAAAATCCAAACAACTTTTGTGACACATAAAGAAGATATGTGAATGATTAAACCAATAAAAACAAAAGAAAATAATTTACCTACAATTATGTTTCAATTTATACATGTAAAAATGGTGAAAATGAATTTTGGAGTACGAGAGCAAAAAAATTTTTTTTGGTTTTAATCGCCAATACATTCCTCTTCCATTCAGAAAACAGAAAACACTCTACATTTGCTAAAAAAACAACAATAAACAACAATAAACAAAAAAAAATTTTGCACAGGTGCTCCAAAAATCATTTTTGCCATATTTACATGTGAAAATTACAAAATTACAAAATATTGGTTTTATCACTCAAAAATACCTTTTATAACACATAAAGAGGATATATGAATGATTAAACCAATAAAAACAAAGGAAAATAAATTGCCTACAATTGTGTTTGAATTTATACACGTAAAAATCGTGAAAATGAATTTAGGCGTGCGTGTGCAAAAAATTTTTTTTTGGTTTTAGTCGTCAATACATCCATTTTCTTTTCCGATAACAGAAAACACTCTCCGTTTGCTAACAAAATAACAATAAAACAAACAAAAAATTTTGTTTGTACACGCACGCCAAATGTCATTTTAGCCATTTTTGCGTGTAAATATTCAAACATATTTGTTCTACAAAATATTTTTTTTATTTTTATTCGTTTTATCAGTCACAAACAACTTTTTGTGGTACAAAAGGAAGATATGTGAATGAATAACCAATAAAAATAGAGAGCAAATAATTTTTTAAATTTAATTTAAACAAATTAACTAATACTAAATTAGAATTGTTGTGTTTGTTAATAAAAATTATTTTAATTAATAAATACGATAAATTTTGTCAGAGTTACCTGTTATTATTGTGACATTGTGGTTAGAAATAAAGCTAATTCAAACTTTTTTTTAAAGAAACAAAACACAAAATTCATGCATTTTAAAATTAGGAACCGTAGTTTACAGGAACCAGAGTTTACAAAATTTTTAATGCAATTCATCCTGTAATTCATATTTATATATGATTGATTATCTTGCTAATATAAGCAGTTTGTAAAATTGGACTATAAAATGAACTATAACTATTGTAAAGTCATGAAAATGTAAACTCCCGTTACAAAAAAAAAGTTCGAGAAAGTTTTAAAAAATTATATTTGCAGAAGTTATTTAAGAAAAATGAAAAATAATACAGTAAAACCACAGCTTTTGAGATAAACTTTTAATTAGTATGGTTAAAAATAATGTTAAAATCAACCATATGCAAGAAAACATATTTTGAATTTGGTAAGTCTCACGTGGAGAAGTCAGAGAACAAAATTTTTTCGATATTTACATTTGTTTTATATCTTTTGTAACTGAAAACCATTGTTTTTCATTTTTGCCCGAACAGCACCAGAAGTTACAATAATATTGCCAACGTTGAGAAAACGTACCCCTTGAATTGTACAAAATTTGAAACCAATCGGGGCGGAAATTTTAAAGTCATTAAGTAGGGAAATAAAATTGACCAGTTTGGGTAGAATCACCTATACATGTCTAAATGTGTATTATCAGTTATATTTATATATCGTAAATGTAAGCGCAAAAATTTTAATTTATGTACAACGAGTCTTGAAAAATCAAGATTCTGAACTCGGATTTTTTTAGATTAAAAATATATTTTTCGAAATTAATGTTTTGAGTTACTTTTCTGGTTAGCGTAGTTGAGGTAAATTAAGTTTACTTGTAATGCTTGTTCAACCATCTACGGAATCAATACAAAAGAGAAAGGAATGCACTGGGATTTTGATTTTCATGAATCGTATTTTTATTCTCAATATTGTGAGAATTCATTGTACGACTTTTAGTCACTCATTATTAAAAAATAAAAATTCTGGTTGGGATATTATTCTTTGAAAATATTTATTTTTACTATGTATTATTTCTACATGTTTTTTTGTAAGTATAATTTAAATTTCTTGGTATACTTTCTGCCATATATATGCCTTTATATTTTGTATCTAGGGTTTCGTGAGAAATGTAAATATGGCCGGGAGTGTACAAATAATCAACCTTAAAATACTGAAAGAAATTTGGACGTAGCATACCTTAACGTTATGACCAGTCGGTGTTCTGGAGTAAGTGCTTTTCTGTTGCTTCTTTTGATTAGATGTGGAGTTACTTTGCGCAACAGGTGATTAAATTGTTGCAGATTCATCCGGGTGTATTTGAAGAAATATTCAGGATCTTTCTTCATTTCTTGAAATAAAGTTTCCACCTCTCCGTAACGATCTCTATTCATATTAATATTTCTGACCCACCATCTTCTATTCAC
>WNHD01026527.1:0-10591 GCA_011057455.1 Ganaspis sp. Gsp50
CAGCATTAGTCTTAAGTGTTCTTAAGTATTTTTAAATAATCTTAAATATTCTTAAATATTCTTAGATATTCTGTAGTACTCTCTAATAAACTCAATATTGTTATGGGTAATATACTTAAGTATTCTTAAGAATTCGTAAATATTCTTCGAAATTCTTAGACATTCTGTAGTACTCTTTAATAAACTCAATATTTTTTACATAGTTTTCATATTTCGGCTTATAAAATTTTAAGAATGATGTTTCTTAGGACATAGATAATTTCTTGTCAACTCTCTTCTAAATCTGCCACTGACGACAAATTCTACTTTATTTTTACATTTAAATCTTATTCTTACACATACTCGATGATGTTTTCCAAAACTCGATTATATTTTGAATATTTTGTATTCCTGAGTATTCTCAAATATTCTCAAATATTCTCAAATATTCTCAAATATTCACATGATATTCTTTGAGAATATATTCTTCGTACAGGCTTAATAACAAGTTGGCGACCCCTCTAGCAAATTATATTGTTTGGTATTATTGCTTTATTAGTTAATTCGTTCCTGTACTAATTTATTGTTTAAGATTATTGTTTAAGATTACTGTTTAAGATAATTTCTATTAATTTTTTGACAAACACTTTTTGTGAATCGTTAATTGACTATGAAGACTCGAATATAAAAATGTTATTTATTAAAAAGTAGCCGTGGGAACAATAGCCCCTGGGTGGGTATAATAGCCCCGGCCGACGGTATTGGGAAGTTGTAAAAATTTCTAAAATGGAGAAATGAAAATAAAAATTTATTGGGGAAATGAAAATAAAAATTTATTGGAGAAATGAAAATGAAAATTTATTGGAGAAATTAATGATTGTCTGGTTGTATTTCAGGTCACAAATGGAGATGCTGATGAAGGCCAACAAATGCTCGTCTCTGAATGAGGAATTGCCGCTGATTCAGGTGCGAAGTGTGATGAAGTTCATGCCCCAGATGAAGTACATGTTCAACAGATCAATGATACCAAATGCAACGGCGACATCGACACCTACCCCGACGCCCACTCATTCGTCTGAAGAGCATCCCTCGAAAAAGCGGCAACGCACCAGCTAGGACTGGCTACAGCCTTATTGGCCCACATACGATTACTATTACTCGGCTTTTTAAAGGCAGAAAAGAGATAGACAGCAATTGAGCTCTCCGTTTGAAATACTAGTATAATGTTAATCGCGGAATATTTTTGCGTTAACTCATTAAAGACTTGTAAATATTTACCAAAATGGAGTTTAGAACCTGTCAACTAATTCAAGGACAAACTTCACAACTCTTAGAACAATCGCACTTTTGAGAATCATCAAGAGACCAACATTTCTCAAAATGCTCCAGGAAAAGGCAACTTTTCTCACGTTACTTAGAACGTGGCCCCTTAAAGTCAAACCAGTTGTTTTGAATGGCATTTTCAAACATTCAGTTATCTCTTAGGACTCGGAGAATTTCAAGAAGGATCAAAACTGTGCCAGTGACTTTTAAAGTTGCTTAAAACTTAATAAGACAAGCACAAAAATGAAGCAACGACAATTCCTTCTTTATTGACCTGTATTCGAAAAAAAATGAGAACCTGAACAAGAACTATACCAGTTAGCAGTCATATACACAATCGATGTATATACCAATGCGTGCAGAATAAATGTAAAAAAAGAATAAATGTAATTAAAAAGAAAAAAAAATTCTTTAGCTTGAGATCGCCGAAAAGAATGTTCATTTCCTGTCAAATTCAAGGATTTTCCATGTGAATCGAACATATTCGCGCCAGTATTTCTGTGTATATTATAGTAGAAAGTTTATTTTTAAGCCAATCCAAATTCGTCGCAGGACTCTATGGAAAAAGTTTCCTTCATTATTTCACTCTTTATTCTATTGAAAATTTCACGTGGCAATTTGGCTTTATTGCCAAATGCAAGACTGGAAGAGAAAGAAAAAAAAACAGTGTCGAACTTGCTCTTTTACGGAAAAAAAAACGTGTCGAACTTGCTCTTTTACGGAAAAAAAAACCTTGTATAAAGTTCTGAATGTCTGCAAAGAAGAAACATTAATAATAATACAATAAAAGAGTAAGAGTGGTATTTCCTGTGTGTCTGTAAATACTAGAGATTATGATAATCGTTCATGGAAAGAAAATTTTATACGCGAAAATCAATGGCGAAACTGTAAAAGCGAAACAGTTTAAACATATTTTGTTATCGTTTACTGGTTATTCGAGTAATTCCACCTGAGATTGGGACTTTTTTTTTATCACATTTTCTAAAAGCGACTGTTGCACTCAACAAGTGTCAAATGATTCGAAATTTTTTATGTTTTTCCAAGATAATTGTTTTAATAAAAAAGTCATGCTACTGATTTTTTGTTATTTCCTTTCGATCATACAAAAAAGGCTTACGCATATTTTTTTATATAAATAAAGTGAAAAAGACAATTTAACAAAAAGGAGTTTCTAAATTGCTTTATTCAATCTTTTCTTTTTTTTACAGAAAATGTTTTTGTGTAAAAATTATTTCACGCACAAAGGTTTGTATGGATTCATTCATTTTTGGTAAACGTTTGTGTCAACATTTCTAGTAAACATTTAATAAACGTTTAGTAAACATTTGATAAACATTTAGTGAACATTTGATAAACATTTAGTGAACATTTAATAAACATTTAGTAAACATTTAATAAACATTTGGTAAACATTTAGTGAACATTTAATAAATATTTAATAAACATTTAGTAAACATTTAGTAAACATTTAATAAACATTTAGTAAACATTTAGTAAACATTTAATAAGCATTTGTAATATCCACTTATTTTTGTTGTTTATTATTTTTGAGAAATATTCTTTCTTAGGGTTAAAAATAACCTGAAAGAGGCTAAAAATATTTTAAATGTAGAAATTAAAGAAAAATTCATTTTTTTGTGTAAAAAAACATGTGTAAAACTTAACTGCACGATTGAAAGAAGATACAATTAATGTAATGATTTTTTTTAAATAATTATTAATAAAAGATTTCTAGTACAGTGATGCAAAAAAAAAAACGTGAAATCTCAATCTCGTGTGCAATTGTTCATTTAAAAGTGTAACAAATCTGTTTTAATAGCCAGCCACGATTTTCTTCTGAAAAATAAAAAAAAAGTACACCCGAATGACGTGAATATACGTCTTAATATAGCATTCTTTTCTGAAAAATAATTTGCAATTGATTGAAAAAAAGAAAATTTCAATTGATTGATAAAAAAGTACTTTTCGATTGATAAAAAAGTAATTTTCGATTGATAAGAATGTAATTTTTAATTGAGTGAAAAAAATAATTTTCAATTGAATGAGAAAAGTAATTTTCAATTGATTCGATAAAAAAGTAATTTGATTGATAGAAAAGAAATTTTCAATCAATAGTAATTTTTAATTCAGTGAAGAAAATAATTTTCAATTGAATGAAAAAAGTAATTCTCAATTGATTGATAGAAAAGAAATTTTCAATTGATAATTGAAAATTATTTTCTTCACTGAATTAAAAATTACTTACTACTGAATTAAAAAAAAGTGAAAAAAGTAATTCTCAATTGATTGATAGAAAAGAAATTTTCGATTGATTGATTGAAAAGTAATTTTTAATTCAGTGAAGAAAATAATTTTTAATTGAATGAAAAAAATAATTCTCAATTGATTGATAGAAAAGAAATTTTCGATTGATTGATTGAAAAGTAATTTTCAATTGAGTAAAGAAAATAATTTTCAATTGAATGAAAAAAGTAATTCTCAATTGATTGATAAAAGTAATTTTCAGTTGATTGGAAAATGTAATTTTCAATTGATTAAAACAAAACTGCGATTATGCTGTGATTTTTAAATTTAAATAATATCGTTACTTTTTTAAATACCCAATTGAATTACAAGTTTGTTATGCAAAAAACATTTCACGAAGCGTAGAAAATTGAAGAAAATTCTTAAAAAAAAGATTTCAAAAAATTACACAAAATTACACAACTTTTGGAAAATCAAAAAACACCTGGCACGAAAAGAAACTTTCTTCGGAAAATAAGCAAAATTCAAAAACCTCGAAATAATTATTTTTTCCTAGATTATTATCCGTATTGCTTGGAATATATTTTTTATGACTACTATTCTGATTTAAAAAACATCGGTTTATTAAATTTGTTAAAAAACGGTAAAAAAAAATTGTTAAGAAAAGGTAAAAGAATTGGTAAAAACGGTAAAAGAATTGTTAAAAAAAGGTAAAAGAATTGGTAAAAAAGGTAAAAAAAAATTGGTACAAAATTGTATTTTACTTTCACAAAATTTTCACGAGAAAATCGTAGCTAATTTCGAGTTTGGGTCGATGAAACATTTCGCTGCATTTCTAATTTAATATTATTTTACACAATAGACTGGAGCCTAAAAAGTTGAGTGAAAGTTGTTAATTTTAAATGTACGGATGATTTTCTGTGTAAAATGAATTTCGGCGAGAAGCAAGAATAAAATAAAAAGAAAGAGAGAGAGAGAGAGAGAATGAATTGAAGAGAGAAAAAGCAATCCCTAAGACACGTGAAAAAAAAATCTACTAGATAAAGATGAGGTTCTCAGTACTTTAGAATAGAGCATTTATTTGATTAAGGACACTTGTTGCGATAATACGTGTATTATAATTTATCATACTGTCATCTGTAAATATAGGCGTTAAGATTTAACTAGAGATACTAGATATTTCAAATAAATTCGAGATAATTGAAATACAGGTTTCATCTTTTTTTGGTCTTTTTGATAATTTAGGAATGGTGGCCGCTTTTATTCAGTTTGATGAAATCAATAATAGTCAACACCTTTTATTTATTATTTGAGTGCAACTTTTGAAGAGAGTGAGACTTCTTCTGTTTTCATTTTTCAGAAAAATAAAATCAGTGGACAATTTTAAAAAAAACGGTGCTTTTTGAATTACCAATACCTTTCTAGAGGAACGCATTTTTCTCGCAATTTTTACTCATTCTAGTCGGAATTATGTAGATGAATCGAATTAATTTTTGAAAATTTGTCCTCGAAGTGAATATTTTTTGAATTGAATTTTTTATTGAATATTTTTTCAATTGAATTTTTTATTGAATATTTTTTCAATTTTTATTCTTTCGAATCTAACGTAACAATTGCGTAATTTTCATTTAATGGATTTTCAATTTTTAGCATTTTCAATTATCGAAATGCATTTTCTTCGCAGATTTTCATTTAACGGAGTATTTTTTTACAATTATAATTCACGAAATTGTAATTTTTCACAATTTTCGTTTCACGATATTGTAATTTTACATAATTTTTTTATAATTAGTTATTACAATTTATTTATTTAATATATTTATTTCTCCAGCGTCCCTTTTCCTTTTAATTAAAAGGATATTAATATTAATTTAATATTATATTAATTTTAATTAAATTATTCCAGCACTTATGCTTCATACTTTTATTTTTTAATTATTCTATTATTATAGACATGCAGCATCATAAATCAATCGATTTGCATTTAAATGTAGCATATCTTTTCCTAACAAATATTCCTAAACAAATGAATTTTTATAAATTATTTCACAAAATAGAATTTTAATTGTAATGACTAATAAAAATTTGTTATTTACTTTATCAAAATTATAAAATACTCTCGGCAAAATATAAATACTAAAATATAGGTCAATTTATTTCATTTCGGTGCAAGGAATCTAATTCTTAATTTATTAAATTGAATTTTAATCAACAAATTTTACGTGATTTTAATTTCAATGGTGTAATTTTAGATGAAAAAAACTTTATTTTTCAACGAAAAAATGTGCTTTTGAATTTTATATTGAGAACCCCTGTGCCTATTTCTAGATTTTTATAGAGAGTGTAAGATTTTTTTATTAGAGTGTAATAAGCATACCAAATTTTATGAAAATCGGTCAAAGCGTTCTCGAGATATCCTGGCTAGTAAAAACGTAACGTGTACACATATACATCTGGAAATTGGCTTGAAACTTCGTATATAAACTTTTTAAATGAGAATAAGTTTAGACTATTTTTGGAAAATCAAAAATCTGCACGACTGCAAAATCGTTAATTTTAGTTTATTTATTAATTATTTATTTAACTGGATTTAATCTTTTTTAGATTAAATTAGAAGTTGAAAAATTATTTCTAATTGAAAAGAAATAAATTCTGCTTCCGCTTCCTCATAGAGAAAATTTTTGTTGCAACAAGCAATCTATAACAGTTTTTAAGAAGGGAATTATTATTCAAAAATAAATTAAATTATTAAAAGATTTGTTATAATATTTTATAATTCGGGGTTTCTACACCTCTGGAAAACATGGAAAACCTGCAATCTCTCATTTTATGAAAAAATTTATAAAAAAAAATCATGTATCAATTAAAAAATCATTCATAAAAAAGAAACTGTAAAATATTCCAAAACATTTAAATAAAATACTTGCAATTTCTTTAAAATATTTAAAAATTCTTAAAACTACTTTAAAATACTTCAGAAAAACTGTTACAAAATATTTTAAAAGTCATCAAAATGTTTTAAAAGTCATCAAAATATTTTAAAATTCATGAAAATATTTTAAAAGATTTAAAATTATTTCAAAGAGTTTAAAAATTATTATTCAATTGAAATTTCATTTAAACATTTTAAAAGTAATATAATACTTTAGACTACTTTAAAATATTTTAAAATAATTAAAATTACATTAACTGCTTACAAATACTTCTCAATACTTCAAAATATTTCCCAATACTTCCTAATGGATACTCCTAAATATTTTTATAAATTTAAAATATTAAAAAACACTTAAAACTACTTCATGATACTTCAGATTACTTCAAAATATTTTAAAATAGTTAAAATTAATTTAAACTATTTCCAAGTGCTTCTCAATGCTTTTAAATATTTTCCAATACTTCCCAATAGGTCCTCCTAAATATCTTAAAATAATTGAAAATATTTAAGTATACTCAAAATTTTTTTAAAACATGCAAAATACTTAAAATTACTTTAAAATACTTCAGATTACTTCAAAATATTTAAAAATACTTAAAATTACTTTAAAATACTTCCAAATACTTCAAAATTTTTTAAATGCTTCAAAATTTTTAAATATACTTTAAAATACTTTAAAAGACATTTTAATTTATTTCAAAATATTAGTGTTTCAAATATTTTAAAAGTACAGTAGAATTCCGATTATTCGGATTTTCGATTATCCGGATCGAATCTGATCCCAATTGATCCGGATAATTAGAATTCTACTGTATATTATAATACTTCAGATTACTTCAAAATATTTAAAAATCCATAAAATTACTATAAACTATTTCCAAATGCTTCTGAATATTTCAAATTATTTCCCAATACTTCAAAATATTTCTAAATACTTCCTTTCCCAATTCTCCAAGATATTTTAAAATCGCTACATCATGCAACTTATATTTTAAAATAATTCTGAATATTTAAAACCATTTAAAAATATTCAAGTATACTTAAAATTACTTTAAAATACTTCAAAATATTTCAAAGTATTTAATTCAAAGTATTCAAAGTATATAAATATTACAATTTATAAATGTTAAGTATTACCAACTTAAAAATATTTAAAAACACTGTAAAATACTTGAAATGGTTATAGAATTAAAAATAATGATCTTAAGTAATTTGAATTCTATAGAAAATTATTTTTAAAAAACTTTAATTATTTCAAAAGTAATTTAAATTCTTACATATTGAAAAATTCATTTTTTAATTAAAAAATATCATTAAAATTTTTCATTTTTTCTCATGGAAATCATAGAAAACTCATGGAATTTTGTGAAGACAAATTTTTTAGGAACCCTGTAATTTTAAAATATTTATAAATATTGAAGCTTTAACACTAATCACAATAGGATTGTTAATCACCACAAATATAAAAATTGTTTATAGTTTAGAAAATATACTTGTCACTGACGAGGGCCAACATCCGTGGCAGAAACGTATATGACTAAAGTTTCAAAATACGACTTTTATTAACCCTTTAAGTCAAAATAAGAAGAAAATAATAATTTCTTTTTATTTGATAAACAATACAGTAATAATAATTATCTAATAAACAAATAAATAAATAAATAATTTTATTATTTATTATTTAATTATTTATTATTTTATTATTTACGATTTTATTATTTATTATTTTATTATTTACGATTTTATTATTTTATTATTATTATTAACCATTAATTATTATCATGACTTATCGATTTCTTCAACACATCGGATTTCCTCGAAGCAGTAAAATACAATTTTTATTCAATCAAGAGAATATTCTCTGCATTTTCACGAACAATTCCTCTTTCTGGTTGTGTATGAAATTCAATTTATTTTCCGCGTGTTCCATCCTTGTTTTATATACATGACACTGTCTTTTCCAATCAGCTTCATCTTTTATAGCTTTGAAAAGTTTTTCAAGGAGCGCATCACTTTCCTCTTTTCGTTTTCTCTCCGACTCTTCAAGTTCTTCCTTAAGTTTTTCAATCATACGGTTCTTAAAATCAAGCAGCTGTTCTAAAGAATCTGCATGCTCTTCTTTAATTTCAGTATCACAGTTCGGCAACGAGACTGAATTTTCCATTTCATGTAATTCATTTTTAATTATCACAGTGTTTTGCGTATCTTCATTTTGATAAACTTCAATTGTCCTTGGAATAATATTTGGATTAGAATTAATCTCTTGAATTGTTGAAGGCAGACATTCCGTTGGTATTGAATTTGGAAGAAGTTTCTTCATTTTATTTCGTGGCTTATTCAACCTTTTGGCAGGAAATTTAGTCGATGACTTTCTTACGGGTTTAAAGCGTTCGGGACGAAAATGAGCAGAGCATATTCTTGCTAAAACAGGTTTGTCATTAATGTTAAGTATAAATTACATTAAATAAAAATAAATTATAAATTACATTTGAAACATTAAAAATAACAATAATATAACATTAAAAATAACAATAATATAAAATTAAAAATAACAATAATATAAAATTAAAAATAAAATTAAAAATAACAAGAATATAAAATTAAAAATAAAATTAAAAATAACAAGAATATAAAATTGAAAATAAAATTATAAATAAAATTAAAAATAACATGTAAAACATTTGAATGACTGTAAAACATTTAATATAAAATTATAATTTATATTAAAATATAAATAAATTTTAGAAAAATATTTTATAAAAGAAAATAAAATAAAAGAAATAAAAGAAAATATTCATAAAGTAATAAAAAAAATATTTAAAAACGTTAAATAATAATATTTTACATTAATCTAAAGATATTAATTAATTTATCTAAATTATTTTAATCTAAATTATATTAATCTAAATTATATTAATATTTTATATTTTAAAAATCATTATTATTCATAGTATTTTGCGGTCTAAAAAGACTCGCGGATGAAAATTTACAAGCGAATCTAATCAATTAGAAAAAAATCCACGAAGTCCGTTAAATCTGCAATTTTTAAATATTTTTTATTTATTAATTTGAACAGCATGTGATCTTTTCAATTTTCAGTTCGAATCCACCGATGGTTTCTACGCGAGCTGGCGTCTTTTATTATTTACAAAAAAATAATGATAAACAAATATTTTTGAAGAAACGAAGAAAAAACTCGAGCATTGTTTCGAATGTTAATTGGGTCGGAATGAAGAAATAAATAAAAATAATAGAAATAAAATAATAAATTCCAATTATCGCCGGACATTTTTTTTAATTGGATTTGCTTGTTTTATGTTTATTAATCAATTAATTAATATTGTTATAATATTATTACAACATAATATTATTATGTTTGTTTTGATTATTAATAATTACTATTATTAATTTATTATTATTAAGTTATTATTAGTATTGGGGTCATCCACATATCACGTGATACAAATTTCGATTAATTTGGACCCCCTCCCCCCCCTATCGTGATACTTTTTCTACTGTTTTAATATTAATTTATAATGGAGCGTGATACTTTGTCTAACCCCCTCCCCCCACCCCTCATGGATATCACGTAATATGTGGATGACTCCTTTTAAGATTAATTTTGTATTTTAAAATTAATTTTGTATTTTAAAATTAATTTTGTATTTTAAAATTAATTTTGTATTTTAAAATTAGTTTTGTATTTTAAAATTAATTTCATATTTTAAAATTCATTCTGTATTTTAAAACTCTTTATTTTTAAATTAGAGATCTCCTTTTTGAGTCCGACAACTTATTTTCCAAGTTTAGAAAGAATTTTCAAATATTCTACTTTTCTTTGATAGCGCTAATTTTTAAAAAGGTTTTTACGATTTTTCTTCAAAATTGGAATTATTTTTAAATTTAAATTTTCACTTTTGAAGGGTTTTATAATTCACGACTACAATCTTTGATTCAAATATAAAAGTACTACTATATATAAATCTTGGACTTAAATTAATAATACATAGCTACTTTATAAATTAAATAAAAGCTTATTTTAAGTGTAGCCAGAGTTCAGATATCACAAAAATGCGCATTTCAATTACTTTACTAGTTAAATATAAATTT
>WNHD01026528.1:0-10569 GCA_011057455.1 Ganaspis sp. Gsp50
TAGTTTTACTTCATGCCTTAACATTTCATATGGATATAGAATAATACTACATAGAAAGAAACTCGCTGGGTAGAAATTTTCTAGTGGAAAAAAGGAAGGTATTAATGGCCGGAACTGTACACTCCCAGACATTAATGCCTTCCTATTTTCCACTAGAAAATTTCTACTCTGCGGGTTTCTTTCTGTGTAGTTTTACTCCGTGCCTTAACATTTCTTATGGACATAGAATAAAACTACATAGAAAAAAACTCGGAGAGTAAAAATTTTCTAGAGGAGAAAAGGAGGGCATTATTGGCCGGGACTATACATAAAGGTATGAACATTTACAGTTCTGGCTGTCGGTTGTCTACTAACATAAATTACATTAGAGTAAAAAAATAGACTGTTTACATGTTTCTTTTGCTCCAATGCAATTGTGACCGACAGCAAGAAGTATAAATGCCATCCTATAAGGATGGCGTCCTATGATTGCGTTTTTCTATGCGTTGAAATGGGAAATAAAAATACGCAGATATATTTTTGTCTCTTTCTCTCTTGCTACAACGTAAAAAAAACGCAATCATTGGACGTCACCCAGACTTCACTTGGGGCTAGGTTTTCAACGTCTCGGACGCATCTATCTATTGTTTTCTATGTTTCTATTATTTCCTTGATGCGTCGACATCTACAATAATAAAATTCTTAACGGCGATAGTGACGAGTTTACGTCCTTTCTGTTCTTGTCGCTCTTAAGGAGAGTCCAGAATAGATTGTTTCTGAACGTCGATGCGTTGAGGGAGAATCCAGAATAGGCGGTTTTGAGGTTAGGTTTGCAATGTCTTGGACGCGCCAATCTATTGTTTTCTATTGTTTCATTGACGCAGCATTGACGCGTTGATGTTTAAAATCCACCCATTCTGTACTCTCCTTGAAGGAGAGTCCAGAATAGGCGGTTTGAGGTTAAGTTCTCAACGTCGACGCGTCGATAGACCGACGCGTCGCTTTCAACGCGTCGACGTTCAGAAACCACCTATTCTGGACTCTCCTTGAAAGCGACGCGTCGGTCTATTGTTTTCTATTGTTCTATCGACGCGTCGACGTTGAAATCCTAACCTCAAACTACCTATTCTGGACTCTCCTTTGAATACAAAATTATGACTTATAACAAGAAACACTAAATGGAGAATGACGTCACAATGTCATGGCATTACTGCAGTGATGTACATGCACGGGCGCAGAGCCCTTGTATTGTATTTATTTTGTTAATCTTTTGTTTTTTAATTTATTCTCTTCTTCCGTACATTTATCAAAAATAAGTGAGAATAACCCTCGTCACTGCATAATTATGTATCGGTAAAGACAAAATAGCAATAACTGGGGCACTGCATTGGCGTGTACGCTACTGGATGAAGGCGGGATTTCTCGAGAAAAAGTTTAAGCGGCCGCTGACCGAGCTTCTGTTGTAATTTTTATTCAACTGGATTTTTATTATGTTTGATTTTTACTAAACATTTTTTTAACTTGGATTTTTTGCCCATTATTTTTTCCATTCTTATTTTTGTCTATGTTTTTCTGTATTTTTTTCTGTATTTTTTTTCTATATTTGATTTTTGTTATTCGTGATTCTTTCTACATTTTATTTTGCCTACACTTTATTTTTTCTATACTTTATTTTTTCAGAAGATGATGTTTTTTAGTCTTTATTTTTTCATTTTGTGATTTTTACTTAAATTCTTTTTCCAAGAATTTTTTTGGTAAATTTCGTTCCACTTGACGCGTGTTAAATTCGACTTTACTGAATTTTGGGTCGTATTAATTATTATTATTATTATTATTATTATTATTTTTATTATTATTATTATTATTATTTTATAAATAGTAATGTATTTTGGGTCATTAATTTAGAAACAAAAAAAATTAATTAATAATTTAATCAAAACATTTTCAATAATAATAATAATATGAATAATTTGACAAATTTCTTAAATCCTTCAACATTGTAATAATAATAGTAATAATAATAATAATAATAATAATAATAATAATAATGAATCCAATATTATTAAGAAATAACAATATTTTTCTCAAATTTTCATATTTCTAGGCAGAAAGCAAACTGTGCCCAGTGAAGAAACTATCGATAAAACTATGAACTTTATTTATCTTTATTTACTTTATCATTAGCTATTATCTAAAGTGACAATTAGGAAAAGAAACATAAAATCGAATGAAAATTAAGTTGAAACAAATTACATTGAAACAAAATTGAAATAAAAACATCATCATTTATAAATTAAAATCATTATATTTCCAAATCAAAATCAGTAATTCAAATCAAAATCATTATTTATAAATTAGAATTATCATTTAAAATCAAAATCATTATCTCTAAATAGAAATCACCATTTCTAATTTAAAATCAGTATTTCTAATTTAAAATCACTATTTCTAAATAATTTTTTTTTAATCCTGAATTCTAATTTCTGAATCAAAATTATAATTTCTAAACAAAATTTATAATTTCCCCAAAATATTCACTGTTAAAAAAATGGACGTGCTTAGAGTCACTGAAAAGTAAACAATGACTGCGTTATCCATTTAAATCATTAATCTAATTTTATACAGAGAGTTTAAAAGATAATTCTTATCGCATTTATACTTAAAGCAAGTACTTATTTTCTCAATTAAAAAGTCCTTTTACTTTTCTTTGAGAGAGGATTCATTCACGTTATCGTGTTTATAATAATTCGAGTAATGACTCGAATTCTAGGTCACTGTAGAAAGTTAAAAATCGCACCATTGACAATTAGACTTATTTACCTGAGTTCGAAAAAGTTTCTTCTTGATGACTAATAACCAAAGCTTTACCTTTGCGCATCAGAGATGCGCATTATACAATTCTGTCTGTGTGGAATTTATTTTCAAGTTGAAATCTTGAGGTGAGTGTCACAACTGTTTATCTTTATTTCTTCATTCAATATTTTTCTCCAGCCAAGTCAATTACAGTTTGTCCTAAATTTAAGTTCGTGCAATTTCTTCCTTTATTTCAGACACACGTGTTTTTCTCTCTAACCTATTTTTTTCTCGTACACATTTTTTCTCACGTATCTTTTTTCTAGAACATATTTTTTCTCTCCTACGTATTTTTTTCTTACGTATTTTTTTCCTACGTATTTTTCCCGGTGCACACTTTTTTCTTCATTTGGGACGAAATTATCTCTTTCTTCGGTACGTATTTTTTCCTTTATTTTTCACGACTTTATTACCTACTTTCTTTTCATCCTATTTTTCGTCTTTCTTTTTACTTTTTTTTCTTCAACATTCTCTTCATGCCATTTTTTCTACAAATTTTCGTCTCTATTTCGATCCCTATTCAAAAATACGGGTAAAAATACTTATTGCAAAAAAATACTTATTTGCAAAAAGAAATAAGTGTTGGACTAAAAGTACCAGACGCAGTATTGGACTTAGTACTAGTTTGAATACTAGAAATTACAATACTAAATTCCAGTGGTGGATCCAGACAAGGTTTTTGGGGAGTATATGAGAGTGAGAGAGATAGCAACACAATTTCTTTCTCGCTCTCATGTAAATCTGAAGTTCTTGGAGGGTCCCTCCTTGGTCCGCCCCTGCTAAATTTACCGAACACTGTACGAAACTTTAATCTATGCGCACTAGGTTTCTGCGGCTCTTGCGTCTGCGCAATAACATTTTTCTTGTAAATTTATGCGTGAATGTAAAATAAACGTGAAAATTACTTGTTTATTGTCCATTAATTATAAATTAATATTCATAATTAAAAAATTGTATTCGTGAATTTAGTACTGCACCTTCTAATATTCATTCTTAGTATTTATTTCAATTTTTAGTTTGGCATTTGGTACGATACTGCGTATGGTAATAAGTCCAATACTTCGTATTAAATTATTATTTAATTACTAGTAAAGTAGTATTTATACTAGTAATTACTAGTAATTATATTATTACTTCCAATTAGTCTAATACCTAGTATAGTAATCAGTGCAATACCCAGTATAGTAATCAGTGCAATACCTAGTATAGTAATCACTGCAATACCAAGTATAGTAATGAGTGCAATACTTGGAGTAGTAATTAGTCAAATTCTTAGTACAGTAATTAAACCAATGCCTAGTGTAGTAATTAGTCCAATACCTAGTATGGCAATGAGTCCAATACATAGTAATTAGTCCAATGCCTGGTATGTTAATTAGTCCAATGCTTAGTATGGTAATTAGTCCAACACTCAGCATAGTAATTTGTCCAATATGTCGTATAGTAATTAGTCCAATACTTTTTTATCCCTATTTCTTTTTCTCTATTTCGTACCCTCGCCTCCTGAATTGACAGAAAGTTTTTTACAGAAGCAAATTATGAAGAATCTAAAAACCCTCGTGAAATTCAAGAAGGAATTAATTTTCCAAAAGTCCTACCTGGTGCACATTTTAATCACAATATTCGGAATCTCTGCCTGGCTGGGAATAAACGCCATTTTTGTGCAACTGCCTCTCTTGGTTAATAAGCTTCCGGAAAAATGGGATCTTGCAATGTACATAGTGATCTTGATCCAGGCTGCCAATATTGGTCCGATGTTGTACGCATTGACTCGAAAATTTGGAATTCAGCTGAACGAATCCCGGTGGATTTTTGGCATGTTGCTTTTCGGAGCGTGTGCCATGTGTTTATTGACATTTTTGTACGATAAAACTGTCTCGATCGGAGGAAAGGAGTACAGTTTGACGCTTTTCTTGATGACTTTCTTCACGGCTCTGGTGGACTGCTCCAGCTCTTTGCTGTTTATGCCCTACCTTCGCCACTTTCGAGAAATTTTCCTCGTCTCGTATTTTATCGGCGAAGGTCTGAGCGGCATTATTCCGAGTGTAATTGCCCTCGTCCAGGGCATTGGAAGCTCCGAGTGCGACGGGTGTGTCTCCTCCGAACCCAAATTCTCCTCCCATTATTATTTCGCTTTCATTTTTGTTCTGCTTTCTCTCTCGCTGATTGCTTTCTTGTTGTTGGAGAACTTGGACTCGGTGAGAAGCGAGAAAATTGACAATTGTGAGAAAATTGCCGAGGAGTGGCAATACTCGACGGAAGGGAGGAGAAGGGAATTTGGAGAAAGTGCGGAAAATGGGTGGGAAGCAAGAGCAGGGGATGTGGAAATCGGAGAAGGGAGTGGAAGAAAAGGTGCAGAAATTGGAGAAATAAAAGTGGGAAAAGGGGATCAAGACGAAAAAATAAAAGAGGAAGGAAGAATGGAAAATGGATTGGAAATCAGAGAAGAGCTAACGCAAAGAAAAATTGAAGGAAGAGATGCAGAAATCGAAAAATGGGATGAAGAAGTCGAAGAAAAAGGGAGAGAGAAAAGAGAAGAGCTTTCACAGGGTGTAAAAAGTGGGTGGGAAATTAGGAAAAGAGATGAAGAAATTGAAGAAATCGGAAAAGGGAATGGAGCAGTCAGAGATCCAAGAGACGAAATAAAACATGAAGTTGGAGAAGTTAGAGATGCGGAAAATGGGTGGAAAATTAGGGAAGAGGCCAAAGAGGTTACAAGGGTTAAAGAAATTCGTGGAGGAAATGAAGGAAGCGAAGAAAGAGCCACAAAAGTCCAAGAGAATCGAGAAGTTGGAAAAAAGGGTACAGAAGTCAAAGAAGGGAATGAAGGAGTCAGAGAGAAGGGTTCGGAAGCTAAAGAAGGGAATAGAGAAGTTGGAAAAACAGATACGGAAATTGAAGAAGGAAACAGAGGAATCGGACAAAAAGATACAGAAGTCAAAGAAGAGAATGGAGCAGATACAAAAAGAAGTGTGGAAATAGAAGAGAGGAATGAAAAAGATGGAGAAAGAGGTACAGAAATGAAAGAAGGGAATGGAAGATTTAGGGAAAGAGGTACAAAAGTCAAAGAAGCTAATGGAATCCTTAGAAAAAGAGGTACAGAAATCATAGAATGGTCTGGAGGTCTGTACACAGAAGTACGAGAAGAAGCGGAAATTGAAGAAAGAGTCAAAAAAGTGGTAGAAGAGGATAGACAAATGAAAGGAAACCCCAAAAACGATGAAGGAAGAAGAAGAGACATGGAAAAAGGAGGAAGAGACATGGAAGAAGGAGGAAGAGACAAGGAAGAAGTAGGAAGAGACAAGGAAAAAGTAGGAAGAGACAAGGAAAAAGAAGGAAGAGACAAGGAAGAAGTAGGAAGAGCCAAAAAAGAAGGGAGAGACAAGGAAAAAGAAGGAAGAGACAAGGAAGAAGTAGGAAGAGACAAGGAAAAAGGAGGAAGAGACAAGGAAAAAGTAGGAAGAGCCAAAAAAGAAGGAAGAACCAAAGAAGAAGAAAGATTCAACGAAGAAGGAAGATTCAACGAAGAAAAAAGAATACCCGACAAAGAAAAAGAAAGAACCAAAGAACAAAAAGAAATTTACAAAAAGGACAAAGGAAGCACCACAAAAGAAAGAGAAAACTCCATAAAACTTGAAGAAAGCTTTGGAGCAGACGCAAAAAAGATCTCAAAATTAAAATCTTCTTTGAGAATCTACCTGTACTTTTTGCTGGGAGTAATGTGCCTTTTGGGGAATGGTTTCTTGCCCGGAATTCAGTCATATTCTGCGCTTCCTTATGGAAGTGTGACTTATCATTTGACCGTGACTCTTTCGCAACTAGCGAACCCAACGGCCTGCTTTCTAGCCATGCTTTTTCCACCGTCAAATTCTAAGATAATCAATTGGTTATCAGTGATTTCATTCGTCATTTGTTTTTACGTAGTTTATCTGGCTTTTGAATCTCCTAACCCGCCCCTCCAATATTCCCTAATTGGACAAGTGTTAGTTATTTTATCTTGGATATTGTTGATGGGTCTTATCTCTTATGTTAAACTAGCGATCGCCTCCATTTTCAGACACGAGTCTCAGAACGAGAATCTCTTTAGAATCGGCATTGTCATGCAATTAGGATCCGCCTCCGGGGCAGTTGTTTCTTTGATTTTAATTAGTTTTACAAGTCTTTTGAAATCTTAAGATGTTTGTGTTGATAAAACTCTGCCCAGATGATTTTTTTAGGTTAGATTTTTTTTAGGTTAACCTTTTGTTGGGGTAAACATTTTGTTTTGACAAACATTTTGTTTTGACAAACATTTTGTTTGGGCAAACATTTTGTTTAGGTAAACATTTTGTTTAGGTAAACATTTTATTTAGGTAAACATTTTGTTGACATAAATATTTTGACATTTTTTTGAAGGTGTTTTTTTATGGAGATTAAATTTTGTGTGGTTGAAGATTTTGGGTTTAAGGTCATGTCCAAGAACTCGGGTGATAATTTAGGAATCAACCTTTATTCTTCCCTGAAGTTTCTTTTTCGAAATAATAATAAGCCAGACATTTCTGACATACTTGAAGGTCTTTTAAGATGATCCTCAAAAATTCAAAGCAATTTTTTTTCCAGTTTAACCTTAAGTAGTGCAAAACTAATATGTCGGTAATTTTGTTTATCGGATTGTTAGTTTTTCGCTACTTACAGTTAAACTAGAAAAGATATTGCCTTGAAACTTTGGTGATTAGCTTAGAAAAACTTCAAGCGTATCATGAATGTCTTGCTTTTTTATTTAAAAAAGAATATTGAGAATGTAAAAGATGAAATTACAGGAATGATAAAAATGAAGGTAGATTCCTGAATTATCATCCGAGTTCTTGGATATGGCCTTCAGGATGTTAGCTCCAATAAGACTCATAACCTCAACAATTTTTATTGAATCACAAGAAAATCCGTGTACATTGTTTTGCAATGAAAAACAAGAAAAGAAATTGTTTCAAACAAAAAAATATGGGTCTACAGAATCACATATTTTTTTACATCGTAGTTTTTATCATGTTTTTTGAAGCAACATTTTTTTTAACATAAAAGAACGACTTTTTTGGTTTTTTTAAAAAACAAATAGTAATATTGAATCATCATTGACTTCCAATTTTAAAGAATACAATTTTTTTAATTTAAAAATAATAAATAAATAATAACTTTTGTGTTGATAAAAAAACGCATTCTCGAGACAATAAAAAATCTCTCTTTATTTGATAATCACTCAATGTTTATTTTTTATCATTTTTTTTATCAATTTATGAAACTTTTTTAAAAAATGTAGAAAAAGTTTAAAAGTGGGACTATAAAAACTTACTGCCAATTACGTGTGCTTAATACTAGTTCAAAATTTTTATTAGTTTTCAAAAATGTACTTAAAATGGGGACATTTTTTCTTCCATCAAAAATTATTGTTTATTGTAAATAATTATGTGACGTTTTAATAAATTTTGATTTCTGTTCATTTAGGTGAATTTTTGTTTTTCCATTGGCAGTAATTATGTTTTTTATTTTAAAGACAGGGTCGGCTTTATTATTTTCTGCCCCCGGGTACAATTCTTAGTTGGTCTTGATTTTATAAAAAAAATGTTGCGCATTGTGCCCTGGATGGTTGCCGAATCGCCTCTTAAAAGATCCGACCCTGGCAGAAAATAATAAAAAAAAATTATCTATTATTTTAGTTAAAAAAATAGACGTTGTTTAGTTTAGAATGTCGCAAAATACAGTTTCGGATCTGGGGGGCGGGCGCCCCCTAAAAAAAATGTTTAGATCCGTCACTGGAAAATTATGAAATATTCCGCAATTGTTAAGCGAAATGTCAGGGAAATAGTACATAAAATATTGTTATGGTTAACAAATTTTATAAATGAAATATATTGTTTATAAATAAAGAAAATTTATAAAATATTGTGCAAATTTATTTATCGAGGTCCTTGTCAGTTATTCGATATCTTTATTCTTACCAAAGTACAATTAAACAAAAAAAAATTAAATTCATTTTATTCGTAATCACAGCATGCATATATTCTTATAATAACAAATTATTATATTTATAATATTAATTAAAAATTAAAATTATTATTATTCATTTTTTAATCCTATCTTCCAAAAATCGAATAAAATTGATCTACATATAATAAATTTTAGTTACAAATTATAATTACAAATTAAAATTATTATAAATACAATGAATTTTAATTACAAATTAATGAAACAAATTTATTTTATCCGAAAACTACTAAATTCATTATTGAATATTTAAATTTCCGCGGTATTTGTATAGAGCATTTTGATTCGTAGATTTAAATTCGCGCGTAATTTTTATTCGCTAATGGATTTTGTAACAAACCGTTGATTCGCTGATCTTTGTAACGAGCTTTCTAATTGATGGATTTTTAAGTGGATAAAAACAAGAACTTGACTACTACCTTAATTTCTCTTACTTTTCACTATAAATCTACTATCTTTAAAAAGACTTCGACTTTTTATATTTCTTTTCTTTTTCATATAACATTTCTTTCATGAGATACATGAGGCCTCAGATACATGTTTTCATATTTGGCGCCATCATTTTAATGCACAATTCGAAGAGGGCCATTGGTTCCCTAAACTTTCCCAAGGAAAGATTTGAAAGTTTCGCATGGAAAGTTTGAAATCTATGGAAATTTCTGGAGAGGGGAAAAATGTGTTTTTAGGTGACATAACCTCAATTGTACAAATTTTCAAAAAAGAGGTTAACATTTTCAAAAATGTTAAACAATACGAGAAGTATTTTAAATTGTTTTCGAACCCTTGAAAATTCTTTACTAGAATGTTCAAAAATAGCAACAATTCAACAAAAGCGAGTAAGTATTCACTTTTTAGTGACAATTTTTAATCAAAACAAGGTAAGTAAGGTTGACAGGAAAAATTGGAACTTTAAAAACTTGTTTAAAAGTCTATAAAGTATAAAGAATAAAGTGTTAATGCTTGTTAGAAACATTGGATATTTTGGAAACAGTTATTCTTAGGAAAAATATGGATTCTTTAAAAGATATGTTACAAATCAAGATAATGGAATGTAATTAACCCCGCAATTATAATTACAAATTTTCTTCAAATAATTACAGTTTTTTTATAATTAAAACGCATCGTAATTACAAATATCCTGATGGTTGAAATATGAATGTAAAAAACGCATGACATTGTTTAGTTTATTATTTAAAATGCGTTATTTGTACGAAAGTGTTGTTTTAGTTTTTGAGGTTAAATGGTCACTAGTAAAGAAGAATTGTCATACATTTTTTTCATTTTTCAACAAATATTTCCCAGGGCATCGTTTTTTGAAATAGAGAACAAAATTCAAGAAAGATAATAAAATATAAAATAATTATAATAATAAAGATCAATTAACCGTAGAATGCTGAAACAAAAAATTGTTGATGCAATCAAAAGTTTTCGAAAAATCCGATTTTTAATGTTTTTCAATGTTTTAATTAATGTCTTTTTAATAAATGTTGTTTTAATAAATGTTTTAATAAATGTTTTAATAAGGCTTGTTTTTAATTAATGTTTTAAAAAATGTTTGTAATTACTGCTTTTTAAAATAAATGGTTTTAAATTTTTAAATAATACCTAATTGTTTGAATAAATCTTTTTAATTTATCAATATTTAACGAAACAATTCTTCTATTTCAGACAACCTTCATCCTGAAACGAAAATTTCCCATAAGCCTTCACAAGAAATCA
>WNHD01026574.1:0-10321 GCA_011057455.1 Ganaspis sp. Gsp50
GAAGGGGTATGGGCCGTAAAGTGGGGGAACAGGCCGGGGCGAGTTCTCGCCGCTGAGCAGGTACACTGGGTCGAGTTGGCGGCGAATCGTGGTGTGGCCTATTTAAGACATCAAAAATGTTTTAAAATTGACCACCTAAATGTCTTAAACCAAGACACCATTTCTTGCAGTGTACCTTGCATAAATTATTCATAGATGATTCATAGACGATTCATCAATCACAGATCATTCCTCTCAACCAAATTTACTACATCATTATGCTCACAAGATTGTTCGATAAAACACTGCACACTTGTGCATAAAAACATTTCCAAAGCAGCCAATTCTTCTAATCATTTACAAGCAAGAA
The DNA here is from genome assembly GCA_011057455.1 of Ganaspis sp. Gsp50. Taxonomy (NCBI): domain Eukaryota; kingdom Metazoa; phylum Arthropoda; class Insecta; order Hymenoptera; family Figitidae; genus Ganaspis; species Ganaspis sp. Gsp50. The sequence continues at coordinate 350 of WNHD01026574.1, forward strand.
AACGACCGTCAAACACAAACCACACGTTTTTTTCCCATAACATTGATGACTTTTTGTAAAACAAAAAAAGGAACATAATTGTAGAACGAAATTCGTTTTGTCCGACCGCGAATAATGAGAAGGAACTTAGAGATCCATTTCAGCGATGGTCTCTCTCGTTCTCTGTTGCTCTCTCCTTTTGCTACATTACTTGACGGATATTTACTGGATTGACGAAGACAATTATGGCTGTGGTTACATCCCGCTCGGTGCACGACTCGCGTTCGGTTAATCGGCTCGAGAGTTCTTCATTGTATGCGCCTTGACCTGAACTCGTAAATATCGACATGACGGCTGAGCCGAGTCGAGCGGGAAAAGCGGCAAGACGTAACTGTGTACGAACAAGTCTTTGATAGAGCAAGACAGCCGGGGGTAAAGTCTAGGTCTAGCCAAGACTTGAAGACTTGAAGCTCCGGCAAATGGAACCTCGCGCGTATCCGCCTACGCGAAAAGGGGAGCAAAAAAGGGGCACAGTCTTCTTCAAACATCAGATGGATGCTGCACTCTCTCAGCCAAGATCGGCGATTACTGATGCCGTTATTCTGCCACCCCGCTGTCAACAACTGTCAAGGAAAGTAAGATGCTCCGATCCTCATTCTCATAATTATCGCGCCACACGTAAGAAAGTGCCAATTACACTCGACCCGTTTTACACAAAAAGGGAAAAACTCCCGGGTTCAAAAGAAGCAATTGTTTATCGAGATTCAGGCAATTGATAAATGTTAACTAATCTACAGGGGGAAAATGTGAATTACGCAAACTATCAATTTTTCAATATGATTTTGTATATAATTTTCTTTATAGTAAATATGTATAATTTAGAGAATTTAGAAAAAAAGGAGAAAACGTTTTAAGAGGAAAAAATTATTCATGTAATCGAATATTTCCCTGATGTGGAAATTTAATTTCATTGCAATGGGGATAATTTTAAACTGGATCATTTTCAGTTAATATTTCAACAATGATGATTCAATGATGATTCAATGATGGTTCAATGATGATTCAATGATGATTCAATTAATATTTAACTATATGAGAATATTACTTCTGAGCCTTTTTGATTAACTGAAATAGGACCGATGTGTTTATTTAAAGAATTAATAACCGTTTTGACTAATTTTTAGTCAATAGTGCGACTATTCTCAGTATAGAAAACTACACTCAGAAAAAAGTTTCTTTTCGTTTAAAGAAATTACTTTCTTTGACTTTTCTGATTTGAATCAAAGAAAATTCTTTTTAAATCAAAGAAGGTTTCTTTGATTTAAACAAAATTTCTTTGATTCAAACAAAATTTCTTTGATTCAAAAAAATTTTTTTATTTAAAGAAATTTTTGCATTAAATAAAATGAATTCTAGTATTGATATACGGCCAAAGAAATATTTTTTTGAATGAAAGAAAATTTCTTTAAATGAAAGACAAATGAAATTTGAATCAAAGATACAAGTCAAAGAAACACAGAAAAAAGAAAGTCTTAAACCGTTTACACAATCAGTTAATTTTGTGGCTTAAAACAAGACTAAGTCATTTTTTGGTCTTAAAATCAGTCCAAATCCAAATTGACACTTATGTAAACGGTTCCAGCCAAAAATGGGCTGAAAAAACTACTTCTTTTTTTCAGTGAAGTTATTTCTTTAAATCAAAAGATATTTTTCTCTCATTGTACAATTTCATTTTGTAAAGTTTATTAATTGAATTAGTAAAGGTTATTAAATGAATTTGTATAGTTTTCTACTGAGAATAGTTACTATTGATTAACAATATACTATTAATATATCAATAGTACTACTATATATTATTGATTGACGGTAACTAATTCATTAAATAAACGAATCGATCCTATTTCAATTAACCAAAAGACTCAAAAGTGACTAGTTCATATTTAGAGAGTAATCTTTCACAAATTAATCTCAACATAACCTATACCCACAAAGAAAAAAGTTTAAATTCGTCGCCATTAACATTTAATTTGAATTTAGAGAACCTATTTGTCTCAGAGTACATAAAATTTACGTTATAAATTAATTAACCTGCAAAAAATAGTTCCTTGCAGAAAATCGATGATTTAAAAAAAAAAAACATATACTAAAAAATGTAATTCAGTATTTGTAAAAATGTATTTTTGCGCGACTGATACACAGTTTACTTAAAAGTATCAAATTGATCTCAAAAATATCAAATTGATGAAGAGTTTGTGATCAATTAGATACTTTTTGGTAAAAAATTGATACTTTTTGGTAAAAAGTTGATACTTTTTGTTATCAAGTTGATACTTTTTGTTATCAAGTTGATACTTTCAAGAAAACTGTGCATAAATGAAATAATTGAACCGAACGACTAATTAATTGAAGAAAAGAAGTAAAAAATGATAGAAAGTGAATATAAATACAAAGAGGGACGAGCATAAAGATGGCTGGAGAAAAATGTGCTGGAAAATTTATAGGTTTGGTATCGGAGCAATCGTGGGTGCATAATGTCTTACATACTCTGCGGGAAATCGTGACGATTCGCGTGGTTCACATGCGAGAGTGGGGGTAGAATACTGTTAACTACTGTCAGTCTGACTCTGGCTTCTCCACTTTAGCGAGACAACCACCAACGAGTTGTTTCAAAAACACCGTTCATAATGTAATCGTACCTAGTCTTGTCTATGTATAAAAGAATTAATGACCCCCACAACTCACTGATCCTCCTTTGTTTCACCAGCCATTGAAAATCTCCTATATTCTTCTCCACGACACTATTGATTATGTTCTTCCCTCACTTCCTTACATTTCTAATATACGATTATTTGCTTCCCTACAAATCTTTTACAATAGCTGGCATAAACCTCTTGAAGCTTTTTTCAGTTTCTAACTAGAAATTATAATAAAGAAAGTTTATTAATTAAATGTTAAGTAATTTTTTAATTAAGTAAATATTATTATTGCTATTAAGTAGAATTTATTATATAAATTTATAATTATATATTAAGTAAACATATTTTTTATTAACTTTTGAAAAAGAAACTACATTTTTTGTCAGGAGGAAGAAAAATGCACTTTCTTGGTTCTTTCTTTACATTCATTTTTTTTCTTGGGAAGAAAAGTATTTTATTACCTTTGGAAAAACGTGCTCTTTTTTGCTTTTGGCAAAAAAAGTACATTTTTGCTCTTGAGAAGAAAAGTACATTTTTCCCATAAGAAAAATACGCTTTTTTGGAGTTGGAAAGAAAAGTACACTTTATTATTCTTGGAAAAAGTACAATTTATCATCCTTGGAAATAAAAGTGCACTTATACTTGACTTACAAAAAATCTAGAGCCCTTGGGCAGAAAAGTGCACTTTATTGCCCTAGGGGAAACAAAATAAATTTTAACTAATTCGCTTATATTCGTCGGTTAATATTTCATTTAATGATAATTTAGAAATTTTCGATGTATACCGACCAAGCAGACATCTATTAGATGCCTGTTCTGAAAAAAAAAATAAATTTTAGTACCCTTGGAAAAATAAAAGTAAGAAAAAAAGAAAAAGAAATTATTAAATTAGAAAAAATTATACTTTATTATGAGAAAAATGTACTCATTATCCTTAAAAAACTACATTCTATTGTCATTCCCCAGGTGAAACAATTCCTTGGAAACGACTCCGACGAAAACTTCACATAGGTAGTTTTGCATATGATTTTCCAAGAATGAAGTTATCATCGAAATCGATTCCGATGATTTTTTTCACCTGGGTCAAAGGGTATACTGTCATTGAAAACTACATTTTTTTGTTATTAAAACTGTACATTTTACTGTCCTTGAAAGCATAAATTTAATTGCTCTATGCAAGCAAAATACTTGCAAGAGTATTTCAAAAAGGTGTTTCTAAAGAAAAAATGCCGTCACTAATTTTTATCTAAAGAAAAGCTTCCGGAAGTCAAATCAGTTGACTTCTTGTGGGATTTTTCGCATTGAAACCGACGATATTTTATAAGGAAAGGACATTCCGAAAAGGTAGAAACCACTTGACTGGAAAAATGATCAATTTTCTAGAAAAGGGACTCGTTAGGTACAAAGTATTTTCTTGTAAGGTACAAAAGCTCATTCTAGTGCAGAGGACAGCGCGATGTTTCTTTTCATTGGCATCGATTCGCGTCATCGATAACTCGATAGTGGACAGGGAGCAGAAATTCTTAGGCTTTCTGGAATCGTTTGAATCTTCCTAAGTTGCTGCAAGCCTATATTGCCACATAGTCAAGACTCCTTGAGATAAACAACTGCCTGCTTGCGCTTTGGGTTTACGGTACACGCGCTCGATCGGTATCCGCCAAGAAAGCGCGTTTCGGATTCCGCTCGCGAGGCCAATAAAGCAACAATTGCTATGCGTACAGAAGCTTCAATGAATTTGCTCGCATGAACGGAGCCCCTCGAGTATTCCTTATTTCTACCAAGAACCTCCTCTATGAATGGAACCAATCTCAATAATTCATACTTCCTTCTGTAATCTCTTTCAATTCTGTTCTTTGTATTCTCAAGATTGTGTTCCTCTTTACTTGTATTTTAATCATTTGTCTATTCTTTAATTTTGTGTATTAAATTTAATTTCTGAATTTAAGTTTTCAATGTAATTTTTTACAACTATAACTATAGTTATATAGTACATACAACTATAGTTATACTCTTTATAATATTCTTTATAATATTCTTCTTTATATTCTAATGAATTGTGTTCCGCTTTACTCCTATTTTAATTGTTCCTTTCTTTTTATTTTAATTACACCGACACAAAAAAAATATAATCTCGAGTGCTAAATGTATCTTGTGCTAAATGTATCTTGTGCTAAATGTATCTTGTGCTAAATGTATCTTGTGCTAAACGTATCGAGTGCTAAATGTTCTTATGTATCTAGCTGAATCTGAATCCGAGGTTAGAATTCAAAAGTTAGTTTGCATTTTCTTTCTAACCTCAAGAAACAATAAAAATATGTTTAAATTGTTGTGGAATTTGTAAATACTATTTTAAAAATTCAAAACAAACATTAATATAATCTTTGAAGTATTACCTTTAATTTGAGCCCAGAAAACTGAAAAAATATTCAGTAGTTCCCGAGATATGACTCCAAACGTCCGCACATGTAAATCGGCCGAGCGTTTTGGCTGAGCGTTAAAAGCCATATCAAGCAAAATCTCAATGGCCGATTTACATGCGCGGACGTTTGGAGTCATATCTCGGAAACTACTGAATATTTTTTAAGTTTTCTGGGCTCAAATTAAAGGTAATACTTCAAAGACCACATTAGTTTGAGTTTTGCACTTTTTATATAGTTTATACAAATTCTACAACAATTTAAACTTAAATCTCTTGTTTTTTGAGGCTAGAAGAAAAACGCGAACTAACTTTTGAATTCTAACCTCGTATTCGGATTCAGCGACTCAAAATAGACAGGAATTGACTAGTGAGGTCTTTAGCACTCGAGATTATCTTCTTTTTATGTGCCGGTGTTATATATGTCGCGCTCCGAAGAAAGAGACCTTATAGAAGGAAAAAATTATAGATTATGTTTGATGATTGTTTTAACTCCATTAAAGCTTCATTTTGAATCAACTTGATTTAACGATGAAGTGTATTAAATTAGTCAACAACGCTTCTTCATATATAAAGAAAACTCTTTCTTTTTTTTCCACATACGAAAGACTCTTTCTATAAAGTAAACGTTGAATAGTATTTCTGCGAAAGATCTAGCAAACGTCGTCGGATTGTAACGACTTGAAATATTTGATCTCTCTGTTTTTCTGAAGGACTAAACAATAATAGAGTAAAAGACACGTCTGAGGAGCATCCGGAGAAAGAATATTCGACAGGTGGAATAAAGCATCGTCTCGAGCGTGTGTCCGAGGCTCCGATTAAGATAAATGGATCATTCTCGGGGCGCGGAAAAAATAGGTTTCCTGGTAATAAATACCATACACATTTCTTGAGCGCATCTATTTTCCTGACGTGGAAGACTCGTATCTTGGTCAGTGATGCATTCGTCCAGCCATAACAATTATTGTCAAATGTACCGTTATTGTCATCTCTGATATCTTGGAGGATATCTCGGAATGAAGATACAAGAGGCACCGTTCGGCAAATCATTTCCATTGCACTAATGAGCGATCCATTTACACGTAGCAGAGCATCCACACACATTGCAGTGAAAAAGACCAACCAAATGCATATTGCGAGTACTTCCCTTCCATCTCATATCTCTCTTGGAAAATGATAATCACTCAACGACGCGTGAGACACTTGTGACCGTTACTATCGAGACACGGGGGTAATAATAATAAATTCAATGCGTCCACGAGTGATTACAATATGGCAAACTAACGGTCGCAGGAATGTTCTGAGTGACACTGAGGGATTATAATTTCCAGCGATGAGGGACGTAAATTTTTCTCGTCAGGCGAACCTCTTATCAGACGCACACACAAACACCCGGAAATTGAATTAAAAATTATTAATCGCCACTTTTAGCTACGTTCGGCACATTAAAGAAGCTCATCTTTTTCGTATATAAATAAAAGTAATCGCGGCAACAGACTTTTTATTGCTAGTCCCCCATGCTGCGTTTAATCGCAAGCAAGAAAATTATCAAATGACATCTCTCAAATATTTATACTTTTTGTCACCACTTACTTACATAGTAAGCGACATTTTTTTCATTAAACTTTGACTATAAAGGCGAAAACGAAAAAAATGTGGGAGGTTTCAGATTTCTGATTTGCATTGAAAAACGTGATTTGTAATCAAAAATGGAAACGGCAAAATGAGAAAAAATACAAACTGAAAGAAATTTTTTAATAAGTTTCAATCAGTAGAGTTTAAGGAGGTATCAGACAAGCATTGAAAACGAGTTTGTTTTTGTGTAAAATTTTGCTTTTTCAATTAGAATTAGAAAATCTTTTATTGCAATTTTCTTTAGTCGAAAGTTGTCGAAAGTTAAAAGTACATTTTAAAGAAGTACATAAACATAGTAAACAAGTACATGAAAGTACATAAAAAGTACATTTAAATACAAAAATGTCAAAAAATTCATTTACTGAAACAAAACTACAGAAAATCAGAAATAGCGATTTTGTTTCATAAAGTAAATTTTTGCTAATTTTTGTTTAAATGTAATTTTTATTGGCTCATTTTGTTTAAAATAACTTTTAGCAACTTTCTACTAAAGAAAATTGCAATGAAAGATTATATTTCTAATTGAAAAAGTAAAATTTTACACGAAAACCTAACCTCGTTTTTAATGTTTATCTGATTCCTCCTCAAAATTTAGTAAATTTTTAAATAAGAAGTAAAATTCCCTTCCGAATGTGTTTATGAATGGTAAATGATAAATTCGATCAGTGGAAGGTAAAAAACATAAAAACACTTTTTTATGTCAAAATATTAAAATTCGCTAAAGAATTTTTAAGCTTTAGTAAACATATTACAAACATTGGTACACATTGAATTTATGTTTGTAATTTGAAGTTTAGAAGTTTCTTATAATAATTTAATAATTTAATAATAATAATAATAATAATAATAATAATAATAATAATAATAATAATTTAATAATAATAATAATAATAATAATTTAATAATAATAATAATAATAATAATAATAATAATAATATTTTAGTAATTTTATACGAATTTTTCACATTTTTCTCCATTTTTCCTAAATCGTAAATGTATGAAATGTAATATCAATTTTTTTACAGTGGACTTTTTCACTGAACAGGAGCCACTTCTTACGAACAAAAATATTATATGCCCTTCTTTGATCTGGCTGCTTAATTACAAATATAAAAATAAAATACATGTATAAAATAATTGAAAACAGAAAACAAATATTTGAAAAATTTTCTTTGATTTTTGATTTTGATTCTTTTGAGATTTGCTCTCTCAATATAGTGCAGTAAATAATAGGGGATTTTTTACTACACTTTAGATAAACAGTCTGGCTTCCGGCATAATTAAGAATCGAAAAATGAAAAACGTGTTGTGCAACTAACAAACTTATAGCACTAACAAATGCTATAATTTAACAAATAGTATAATTCAAAGAGCACTAATAAAGACTATAATTTAAGAAACTTGAATACAAACAAGAATTTAGCAAATACTAATAAACACTATAATTTTCGCAAATAAATTAATAAATACTGCACATTTTATGCAACGCAATTTTAATTCTAATTTCATACAATTTCGAAATAGATTTCTATTATGGTATAATTTTATAATGAATCATCAGAGTAAGTCAAGAAGTAAGTAGACGTATTAAGCAAAATGAGTATTATTTGTTTTACGCCCGCTTGAATTTCAAATTATAGCCGTAGGTATAATGATATTTCACGTTTAAAATGGCATTTTACTTACAATTACTTTTCACACGAACTGTACCATTGTCGAGACTCACCTGTAACAGGAAAAAATAAATAATTTTAAATATGTTTCATGTTCAAAATATACATTTACATATATGTATATTTATAGATAAGTGTAAATTACAACTGAATTATAGTATGTATTATCAGTTTCCTTTATTGTCAAATTATATAAAAGTTTGTGAGAAGAAGAATTTATCAAATTATATAAAAGTCATTAAATTCATCATTGAGAAAGCACGAAAAGAAATCAAAATAAATGGGTGAAAATAAAACCGTTGTTGCGCACTAAAAAGAACATTTCTTGAAGTTTATATTCCAAAAAAGGATGCCCTTAAGGTAGTTATCGTGCGTTAGTCCCAGACAAAAGTTAATACTAGAAATTCAGTTCCTTGTTCTAGAAATGTTCCACAAAGATTCCAGGAATTTCAATATTTTTAATGATTAAAAACATCTTTTCAACATAAAGGTGTAATTAAATTTTTAGTGTTTTAAATAAAGTTTCTTGAAACAAGAATAAGTTCTAAGTATATTTTTATTCTTGTCTCACAAATTCTTTTCTCTCAGTGTAATCAGTTTACCTTTTTTTCTTGAAAAAAAAAGCTTTTCACAAATCTCAAAAGTTGTAAAAAAAACCACTCTCTAAATCATAGGAAAAACAAAATGTTAAATTTCAAGATGAACTTGAATTTTTACGGGCACATGCTTATAGAATTTTAATATATCTTGGAATTTTACAGGTGATGCATTGAAAAAGAACATTTTGTTTTTTCTGTGATTTCAATTAGTATATACTAATTGAGATCACAGAAATTCATGAAATAAAGAAAAATTAGTTACTCTTACATAGTGAAAAATTCATTAATTTAGTAAAAAGATACTAATTTTGAGTAGAAATTTACTAATTTCAAAGTAAAATATCAACTAATTCGAGAAATAAACATTTCCTATTTAAATTAATATATAGACATTTTACTTTTAAATTAGTAATTTTACTCAAAAATTAGTAGACGGAGAAACTTAAAATAGTAAATATTTTAAATTTGTTTGCAAAGAATCCAAAACTTCGTTTTAACTGAAGATATACAACAAGAAAACTATTGATTTTTTGTTCTCAAAAAGAAACAAAAATTACAATAGTGATAGTAAGACGTGCTTCGAAAAAAGAGCGAAAATTACAATAACGATTTTAAAACTTCTTATTAAAATATGGCGTCCTACTATAATTATTGTAATTTTTATTTTTCGCACGAGTAAAAAATCCAATTTCTCTATTATGAAGTCCAAAAATTAATGGATTTTTTTGGACTTTTTGTTAACGAAAGTTTCTCCGTATAGTTTTTTTTTTACTAAAAAATAGCGGATTTTTCACTACTTAATAGTAACGTAATTCTCTCTAATTCGTTAGTATAGAAAAACACCAATTCAGATCCAAAGAGTGTAAAATGCTAACAAGTTACAACTGAATGAATAAAATTACTTAAAATCAGTTTATTTTTAGGCATAAAATTTAAAGTAAGAGAAATGTTTGTCTTAAATTCAGTTAAATTGA
>WNHD01026582.1:0-10710 GCA_011057455.1 Ganaspis sp. Gsp50
ATATTTTTGAAGGAAAAAGTGTGCTCAAAATTTTTCGAATGAGTATTTCTAAAATTCCTTGTGTCTGTTTCTTTATTTTTGTGAGTGTAATAACTGCGCCAAATTTCATTAGAATCGGTCAAAGCGTTCTCAAGATAGAGAGTCCACAAAATCCGACCACACACACACACACACATACATCTGGACATTTGCTCCAAACTTTGTATTTAAGCTTTTTAGGTGAAATTGAGTTGATTTAGACTATTTTTGGAAATTCGATTTTCGGACCGAAAACAATGCTTCCCTATGAGGAAGCAAAAGAACAATTTTATGTAATTTTATGTAATAATTGAAGATATATTGATTAGTTTCCTTTTTTAGTAATTTCTTGATTTCAAGAAGATTACATTGTAAAGTAGGTATATCAAAGTTCTATGAGAAAATAATATACAATGGATTGTATAAAAGATTTTAAAAAGTCTATCAATAAAGCTGAACATGTTTTACAAAGAAAATTACATAATAATCTAAATAATATTAAAAACAATTAAATTAAAATTTAAAATAAATAAAAAATATATAAAAATAATAAACAACAAAAATACAATTTCAAACACAACCAGAAAGTGTTCGAAACTAATTTAAATTAGAAGAATAGAAGCTGGAAAGCTGTGAGTAAAATTTGATATATGCGAAAGGAAACATTGAAGTCTTTGAGTGTCGGTTGCAGTGGACTTGTGATTCACTTTGAGTCTCGTTTCTTACATTAGTCCACTTTGTATAAGAGAGCGTGCAATATTTACCTCGAGAACGGCATGAGCTCTTTGTCAATACCCTTGGAAACCAGTTGGTCCCTTAGAGTCCTTAAACACCGGTTCATATTGCTATGGCCACAAACCTGAGTGATCAGAAGAGTTTGTGCCAACGTTAAGATTAGGGACATGTTTCATATAGGGCACCTTCTAGTCGTTAATTTATGCCTCCTTTCAACTTGACGCAACATTCTTCGTTTTATGAGGGTACTCTGTTTTCGTAAAACAGCTTTCAGCCACAAATGCACCAAACCTACAAAATTTACGTCTAACTCGGAAAATTGTAGTCTTGTAAACAGTTTCTTGCAAATTATGGTTCCGAGTGATTCTCCATTTTTTATTCATTTGTTGATTTATATTCATTCTTTGTTGATTTATTGCCGATTCGTTATTGATTTATTATATATTTATTGTCGATTCGTTATTTATTTATTACATTCTCTAAATTTGAATTTGTATAATTTTCTCATAATTTTATTGCGAAGTCTTTTACACGAAAAAAATAATTTTCATCTTTTCTCATTTTTCATCTTCTTTCACCATTTTCATATTTTTTTATATTTTTTTATATTTTTTCATATTTTTTCATATTTTTTCATTTTTCTCATATTTTTTCATATTTTGTCATCTTCTTTGAACTCGTTTCATCTTTGCTCGTCTTTTTCTGCGTCACCTTTTTTATTTCACCTTTATCTGACTCCGTGTTTTATTATTAGCATCTTTTCCGGACAATACTTCTGAATAAGGCAAAAAGTACTCGACAGGTTCTGTTCCTGGAATCACTAAAGGATGGAGACGTTTTGCTTCACTTCTCTTGGTAAAATTATGGATTCGAATTGATATTTGTAGATGGAGGATTTAAACTTAAACCAGCGATCTGACAGAAAAGCACTCGAGCTCGTTTGCTGGCCTCCAAGTCGTACCTCTTGTTCCACCTAAGTCAACAAGAGAAGTCCAAGCATTTAACCTGGATGTGTAAATGTGTTTAAAGTATAGATGTAGACGCAGGTGCAGGCATTAAACGCGAGAAGAGAGAGATTCTCGCCTTGTGGTTCAGACACCATCCACTACACAAGACGGAAATAATCACTGCAGTTGCAGTAGCCCCATGTCATAAACAGGAACTCTATCCTACGTGGGTGTCACAAATTCCATTCAACCATTATCCTCTCAGAAACAACATTTATTCCTACATTCATCTATGATACTTCCATTCTCGCATTTATGTGATCCAATTCCAATCCAACTACAATCCAATTCTTCCAATTTTTAATTTAATTCTTTCAATTTTCAATCCAATTTTTAATCCAATTTTCTATACAATTTTTGATCCAATCTTCAATACAATAATTATTAAATCAATCTTCAATCCAATTTTGAATCTAATTTTTAATCCAATTTTAAAATCTAATTTTCAATAAAATTTTGAATCTAATTTTGAATCCATTTTTGAATCCAATTTTCAATTTCAATCTAATTTTCAGTCAAATCAATCTTTTTTTAAATCTAATTTTCAATCAAATCAATTCATTTTTCAAACTAATTTTCAATCCAATTTTTAATGTAATTTTTAATGCAATAATATTGTATCTCATTTTTGTCAATTATACACTTGATTTTATCATTAGATCAAAATTATTTCTAATTTTATCAATCACTAACATTGGGTCTAATTTTACTAATGAATAACGTATTTATTTTTGAAAATTTAAAAACAGTATATTTTTTGAAACAGTAATTTTGTGTTTAAAAAAAATGTTGTGTTTAATTTTTTATTCTTCCAATTTTTATTTAATTCTTCCAATTTTTAATTTAATTCTTCCAATTTTTAATCCAATTTTCTATACAATTTTTATCCTATCTTCAATACAATTTTTAATCTGATCTTCAATCCAATTTTGAATCTAATTTTTAATCCAATTTTAAAATCGAATTTTCAATCCAATTTTGAATCTAATCTTGAATCCATTTTTGAATCCAATTTTCAATTTCATTTTTAATCTAATTAATCCAATTTTCAATTTCATTTTTAATCTAATTTTCAGTCAAATCAATTCATTTTTCAAACTAATTTTCAAAATCCAATTTTTAATGCAATTTTTAATGTAATTTTTAATGCAATAATATTGTATCTCATTTTTGTCAATTATACACTTGATTTTAGGAATAGATCAAAATTATTTCTAATTTTATCAATCAATAACATTAGGTCTAATTTTACTAATGAATAACGTATTTATTTTTGAAAATTTAAAAACAGTATATTTTTTGGAACAGTAATTTTGTGTTTAGAAGAAATGTTGTGTTTAGTTTTTTATTCTTCCAATTTTAATTCAATTCTTCCAATTTTTTATCCAATTTTCTATACAATTTTTAATCCAATCTTCAATACAATTTTTAATTCAATCTTCAATCCAAGTTTGAATCTAATTTTTAATCCAATTTTAAAATCTAATTTTCAATCCAATTTTGAATCTAATTTCAAATCCATTTTTGAATTCAATTTTCAATTTCATTTTTAATCTAATTTTCAGTCAAATCAATTCATTTTTCAAACTAATTTTCAATGTCCTTTTTAATCTAATTTTGAATCCATTTTTGATTCCAATTTTCAATGTCCTTTTTAATCTAATTTTCAATTTCCAATTTCCAATTTTTAATCCAATTTTCTATCAATTTTTAATCCAATCTTCAATAGAATTTTTAATCCAATTTTCTATCCAATTTTGAATCTAATTTTGAATCCAATTTTAAAATCGAATTTTCAATCCAATTTTGAATCTAATCTTGAATCCATTTTTGAATCAAATTTTCAATTTCATTTTTAATCTAATTTTCAGTCAAATCAATTCATTTTTCAAATTAATTTTCAATCCAATTTTGAATCTAATTTTGAATCCATTTTTGATTCCAATTTTCAATGTCCTTTTTAATCTAATTTTCAATTTCCATTTGCCAATTTTTAATCCAATTTTCTATACAATTTTTAATCCAATCTTCAATAGAATTTTTCATCCAATCTTCTATCCAATTTTGAATCTATTTTTTAATCCAATTTTAAAATCGAATTTTCAATCCAATTTTGAATCTAATCTTGAATCCATTTTTGAATCCAATTTTCAATTTCATTTTTAATCTAATTTTTTGTCAATTATACACTTGATTTTAGCAAAAGATCAAAATTATTTCTAATTTTATCAATCAATAACATTGGGTCTAATTTTACTAATGAATAACGTATCTATTTTTGAAAATTTAAAAACAGTATATTTTTTGGAACAGTAATTTTGTGTCAATAATTTTTACTTTACCCTTTGCAGGTTTTTTAAAACGTTTGATTTTTCAAAAACATTTCAGTTATTTAACATTATGTTTTCAATATTCAATATCTCAACATTCTTCGACTTTTAGGAGGGGGTACGATTTTTTTCTTATCAGGTACAATTTTATGTTTGAGAGATTCGCATCAGGTGTTTACTATTCATTTAAAAATAGTTCCCAAATAAGAAAAGAAGATCGTAAAAATATTAGATTATAGGTCTAATTTTGTCAATAAAGAAAATTTTATTTATTTCTACCAATATTTAAAAACAGAACCAATTTTTTGAAGGATAAAAATTGCAGAAATAGAAGAAAAGCAATTAATAACGAAAAATCAGGTTTGTTTTGACAATTGGATGAATAATGTGGTTTAGAGTGAACACATGGACGTTTAGCAGGAGAGGAATATAATTTGTCGAATGTCTGTGATGTAAAAATGCCATTTGTAGGGTTCTGATTCATGACGTGTAAATATGAGAGTGATTCTTTGGGTAGTAGACATTCGTCAAATAAACTTCGCATACATATGTTGGAGAAGATATGTATGTCTGTTGACATTATGCAAAGTGGACAGTAGAACTGACCACGTAATAGTTGTAGTGGAACATCTCATTTGGATACGAGCAGAGAATAGACTGGTCTTTTTTTCCATAGAAGTGCACTTATACATATACATTAGGCTAATATGTCTACTCGAGAAATGACTTTGTTGTTGAAGCGTTCGACCCATTAATCATTTCCGCACCTTTAGCCGTTTTCGAAACGATCATTTGGTCGCCATTATCTACTTGTACGTCTTTTCCTGTCGTAGGAGGCTTTGTAATGGGCGAAACCACAATTTTTTGCGCTTTTTAAAGAATCTGCGCAACGATTTTATGTTTGCGACAAACCAGTTCGTTCGCTTTGACGATATAGGTTTACGAGTTTCTCAAGTCATTGTGCTCCTTTTTTAAGGCATTTTTAAGCATAAAATAGTTTTACGGGAACAGAGAAATAACAAAAGATGAATTTGAAAAATAGATATAGTTGTGATAGTTGTGTTTTAAATGAGAAACGGAGTTTTTGAAAAAATGGTCAGTTCTGCTATGTTATAAAAATTATTAATGTTTTGTGATGAATCGATTTGTTCGCAAAGTTTATATTAGTAGTTATAATACAATCTGAGTTCAATACTAAATTTTGATTTCGAAAAAGTGAAAAAGAGTCAAATAGAAACAAACAATGACTAATCAATAACTAATGGCTGATAAAATAATAAAAATATGTGATTTTAATACATTAAGTAGAAAATTCTTGTTTAGTAAGACCATCACAGACATAAATTTAAAATTAGTATTTTTTATTTTATATTATATAAGTATATTATTATATTTAGTCTCGTATTTAGTATTTATTAAATAAATTTGTTTTTAATAAATAAATTTCTTTCTATTATTTACCCAGTATTATCTTTTACCCAGTAGTTTTTCAATTCCAAGTAAAGGCTTTTCCTATACATTTTATTTACACTACCGGACAGAATTAAGAGACACCTTTTTTGATTAACGAAAAACGTGACATGAAAAGTATAAAATATGAAAAAAAAATTTTTTCCTAATAGGCAATAAAATTTTGAGAAAAATGAGACACAATTGAAGCCATTTTGTCAATTTTTCAGTTATAGATATCTTTAAAACTAGTCGTAAATTATCTTCATTTCATGAAGATTTTGCTTCCTCATAGAGAAAAGAATTTCAAGTTTTTAAGTAAATTTCTAATAAAATGTATATTTAATTTATGTTAA
Organism: Ganaspis sp. Gsp50; assembly: GCA_011057455.1. NCBI lineage: Eukaryota > Metazoa > Arthropoda > Insecta > Hymenoptera > Figitidae > Ganaspis > Ganaspis sp. Gsp50. Next base: position 5,896 of record WNHD01026582.1, read on the forward strand.
CTAAATATGTATATTTAATTTATGTTAACTAAATTATTTTAACTTAACACCATTAAAAAATATATATATTCTACACAGGTAAATCTATTCGTTTTTTAATATAGAAAATTTTGCCTACAGAAATTACCATTAGAAAAAAAGAATTTTAATAGTTATTATAAAAAATTGAATTTTAAATGTGAAAAATTATAAAAAAATAAAATTTATTTCTTAATTTTCTGGCGATATAAATACTAAATATAGTTCAATAAACTGTCTTTTTAATATAAAAATTATTTTCAAAAGGAACTACCAGTAAAAAAAGAAAATTTTAAAAGTTATATAAAAAAAATGATTTTAAACGTCAAAATTCATAAAAAATTATCATTTACTCTGCTGATTATTGATAGAATATATACTTTATATAGGTCAATCGATTCGTCTCGATGCAAGGAATCGAATTTTGTCACTCTTAAATTAAAATTTTTATCAGAGAAAAAGTTTTGTGAAAAAAACCATATTTTTTAAGAAAAAAATGGGCTAACAATTTTTTGAGTTGGTATTTATAAAAATCCTTTGGTCTGTTTTGAGATCTTTATGAGTGTATCAACTCCAACAAATTTCAATAAAATCGGTCAAAGTTGATTTAGACTATTTTTGGAAAATCGAAAATCGGCACGATTACAAGGCTTCCCTATGAGGAAGCAAAATTGGATTTTTGCAGTGTTTTATAGATATTGAAATAATTTCTTAAATAATAAACGTTTTTTATTGTTCCTACACCCAGAGAAAAGATTTATTTGAATTTAATATAATTTATTTGAATCAAATAACGATATATTTGTCTCAGAGCCTAATAACTTATTTATTTGGTTTATTTATTTATAAAAAATAAAAAGTTATTTAGAGTAAATAAAATTTTTATTTAAACCAAATAAAATTTCTTTGAAACAAATAAAAAAGTTATAAGGCTCTGAGACAAATATACCATTTCTCTGGGTGTAGGCTTATTTTAAATCTAATATCCTATAGAATTCAAATAACTTATAGCCATGAATGCCTAATTTTTTTCTTGAAAACTGCAAGCCTTAGAAGTTGCATCGAAAAAGTTCGAAAACCTCAAAAGTATTTTTTTAATATAAAAATATTTAATAAAATTTAAGCTAACATATTTATTGAAATTTTCTCGAAAGTTTAAAGCACTTTCATGTTCTATATATTTTACAAAGCTAATTTTGGTAGAAACATACCACAAACAATTTTTCAAACCTCTTTGATGCAACTTTCAAGGCTTGCAGTTTTCAAGAAAAAAATTAGGCTTTAATGACTATAAGTTATTCAAATTCTACAGAAAATTAGCTTTAAAATAAGTCTAGGAACAATAAAAGACGTTTATTATTTAAGAAATTATTTCGATTTACATAAAACACTGCAAAATCCACCTTTTTAAAGATATCTAACTGAAAGATTGACAAAAAGACTTAAATTAGGTCTCATTTCTCTCTAAATTCTGTTGCCCATTAGGAAAAAAATGAAACAGAATTTTATACTTTATTCTTTTCAGGTTTAAACACGTTTTTCATTCATCAAAAAAGGGTGGTCTCTCAATTCATGTCCGGTAGTGTATAATTAATTGTCCGAATTATTTTTCCACTCTTAATAGTATACTATTAATATCATTTAATTAATTATTTCAATATCAAATTAATAATTAAATAACGACCGAGCGATGAAATCATCTTAACTTGAATCATATTATTTAATAACATTGATTTTCAACTTGCGCGTGTACAAATTAAACAAAAAACTTGCAACAAAAAACTTACAGATGATTGTTAAATTTAAAATAGTTTAATCTGTCAATAATTTGTCTTATATTTGGAATTATAATAAGTTAGGAAAAAGATAACAAACAGATATGATATTGTTTAAAATTGACATAAAAATGATGCAGATGGAAATTAATAATTAATGAATTCAAAAAGTACAACTAAACACTTTTAGTATCGAATTTGAAATTGATTTGACCACTGTATGTAAAAGTATGTACACTTGTTGCTACTAATGTCTGATATGATACATAATATTTGATTAGTTCGTAGGTTAATTAAACATTATTTTAATTTAAAATGAACGTTATCTTTTTTAAACACATGCATATATATTAATACAATCATTTTTCTAATTTAGAAAATAGTGACACTTGAACCAGAAATGTACGTCAGGTATGAATATTAAAATATTATATATAAACGTAGAAAATGTGAATGTGAAAATGTAACAAATCTAAAAAAAATGATTTGTATATTTTGAAATTAGACAATTTTGCTATATATTTGTGATTATTTGCATATTTTGTAATTATGCGTAATTATTCAATAATCATATTGTTCATTATTATATTTTGTAATTATTATATTTTGCAATATTTGTATTTCACACAGGTTGCCCTTACATATGTAAGGGCAAAAATTGAGAAATTTTCATCGTTTTCAGAAAGGGATACGATTCTTATACCGGGAACTAAGTTTCGTATTAAGAACAGAAAGGAAAAAGTTCTTCGCAGATTGGGAGAGGTTTTAGAAGTTCAACTCCATTATGAACATCACATTGATGACACATTCAATTTATTGGTATAAAAGTACCTATTATGCAGAAATGGACACAGCTCATGAACTAATTAGCGCAAATAGACTCTCCGTATTTACAATTTATAAAACCAAACAAATGTAATTAAAATTATAATAAATTTTGTAAAATAAATAAAAATTGTGTATTTGGGAAAGATCGTTTAAAAAAACTTCCAAGAATACGGTTGTGAAAAATATATATTTTAGATGAGTATATAATATAATTGAATGCATTCATTTTTTAATTTTTTTTAGAAAAATGTGTCTGCTTAAAATATATTACCTACTATTTATTCGCATTCCTTTATTATAAGAATTTTGTAATATTATTACACTAAAGCTTCACTTATTTTAACATGCTCCACGCAATTCGACTCGAAGAGTCGCACTTATTTGTACTTTTATAGGCATACCTTATTTTAGTTATGTAATTTAATAAACTGGTCTAATTGGCTCCTTTTATTTGAAATCAAGCAAGGAAATGTTAGATAATAACTCCAGACCAAAACAAATGTTTTTATAGTTTATATTAAAATGAGGTTAAAAAATTACTCCGAAAAGTTTCTCTGGATTTTTGTATAGTTTGATGCTGAATTGTGGAAAATGAAGGTTAAATAAAAAGATTCATTAAAAGGTAACGTACTACTTTTTAAGATTATAAGTTTCTTAATATTCTAATAATGAATGTCACTAAAATTATTTTACTATTGCTGAAAATTTGTACATGACAATATTTGGCGCATTCTGCACATGTACAAAAACAAGTCAGGGTATGGACTGATCCTAACTGAAAATAAGTGAGACAAAAATTGGTAAAAATAAGTACGACTTCAAGTAAACGGGACTTTAAATAAGTGAAGCTTTAGTGTAGTTAAAAATTATTGTAAGTAGTTTTGGTTTTTACTGTTTATAGTAATAAAATAACAATTATTGTTATTTAATAATAAAAATTATAATAATAATAACATTAATATAATAAATAACAGTAGAAGTTGAAATTACGACTCTATTTTAGTATAAAAAATAGTGTACAATAAACTTGTTTAAAAAGAAATACACGAGCAGTAGTTTAAACATTGAAAAATTTAAGAGAATATAAAACAGTTGAAAAAACAAATTACAATATACATATTATGAGTTATTTTATTTACCTTAGAAAAATTATTTGAATTAAATGATATTATATGTATAAATTACATTAATGTATAAATTGTAAGACATTTTGATAAGCATTACAAATGTAAACAGTATATTTTTCGGGCAAGTGTAATTTGAACAATTAGAAAATATTTGCTTTTGCTAGAAATATAACACAAGTTTTAAAGCAAGGTATTTTTTCTACGAATATTTATTATAAATTCATTTTTAATATCTCTACATTATTTACTTAGAATCAATAAACTTTTTATTCATAATCTTTATTTAAGCTTCAAATTTGATAGAATTAAAATTTATAATCTTTATTTAAACTTCAAATTTGATCAAATTAAAGATGTAGAATTAATAATAATATATTCTACTTACACTGAAGAAAATTCTTAGTAGATTTGACTACTTTTTAGCTACTCTCTTTAGTCCAATAAGGCGCCAAAGATATTTCCCCCTATATCAACTATAGCATATGCAGTAAAACTAACTACTTTCCTTAGTTCAAGCAACTACTTTTCTTAGTTCAATAGGAACCAACAGTACTACTTTAATTGAATGAGCTGTGAAAGATAGTTCAATTTACTAAGATAATATAATTAGTAAATTTATCACACCAGTAAAAATAACTACTTAAAGTAGTAAAGTAAACATTTTTATTATTATTTATTATTATTATTATTTGTATTATTGTTATTGAAGTTCACTTATTCGTTATTTTCCCTACTACTTTTGTTTTATTTTTATACACCTAACAGAGAAAAATCCCTAACCGCCGGGGATCGATCGCGGGACCCTATCATTCGTAATCCGATAACCTAACCACTGAACTACGCACGCACGCTACGAAAACTTCTAAAAAACTTAAAGATCTTCTGGTCATAGTTTAACTGACACATGTAGTTAATTCTACTACTTTAAATAGTCGTATTTACTACTTTTAGTAGTATTCAGTATTTTTCAATATTTGTGTTCTTGAAAATGAATTTTAATTACATTAAATATATAATTTTTAACTGAGAAATAATATTTACTACCAATTTTTAATCTACTGAGGCAA
>WNHD01026673.1:0-10488 GCA_011057455.1 Ganaspis sp. Gsp50
CTGAAGAGGAAATCATTTAGATTTCGAAACGTTGGAGCAATTTTTTGATTAAACATCATTTGTCCGAATGATATCGTTTTTATTCTTTTATCTACCTTGGATATTGAAAAATTGAGTATCCTATGGGAATATTGAAAAACAGATACTATAATTTAGAATACCTAGATATTAACGCTTAATATATCGGATATTTAGTTTTAATATCTAAGATATTGTGAAATACAACCTGAAGATATTGATGTTGATTATTCAGTATATATTCAAATTTAATATCTCCCATGTTTATACGTTTATCGCAGTTTCCGCGTGTCGGTTTTCATTGCTTTGTGAATTGTGACTTTGGATTTTAATAATTAAGTGAATAATTAAATTTTATATTAATAGAGAATATTTATCATTTCATTAGTCTTGTGCTTAAATTCCAATAGATTAATTAAAAATGTGTTGTGATTATGTATACAAGAGAACTTAACCTCAAAATGCAGGCCTGTCAAAATGAAATGTTTAAATGTTCAAAAAGTTTAAATGTTTAAAAAAAAGTTTAAATGTTACATAAAGATGTAACCTGAAAATTAGAAAAAGTGACAAGAAACTTTAAATCATAACAATTTTCGCTGCTCCTAAAATTTTAAATATCCTGAGTATTAAGTTTCAGTATCTTGGGTATTAAAAGTTAATATATCTACTTTAATATCTTTAGATATTGAAAGTAAATATCCAAAATGTTTGTTTTATAGTTCACTGTCAAATATATTGACCAGTAATATCCAGATATTAAGCTTAAATATCCATTTTCCTCAGTGTAAAAAGAACTGTGACAGAAAATACTGATAATTACTTTAAAACCTTGAAGAAATGAAACCTCCACATGTCATTTCCTCTCGAATCTGAAATGCATCACCCTCATACACGATCCATCTGTTACTCAGATAGTCATCCATCATTCGCAGCAGATAGTTCGGCATCCCTTTCCCTTTTATCGACTCGATGCAATCTGGCCATCTTGCGGAATTGAACGCATTTCTTACGTCTATTGAAATCAGTGCGCAAAATCCTTTCTTTTTGCCCGTGCCTTCTAGGCTTCTTTTTGATTCTTCCAGCACCTCCAGAATAGCGTCGATGGTGGACTGGCCCTTCCTAACACCAAACTGGTTTTCGGATAGATCATTTTCGCGGGTGAGAGGATCCTTAAATCTTTGTAGAACCATACCCTATAAAAGTTTGACCATTGCATTCAGCAGACATATTGGTCCGTATGATGAAACTTTATCTAGAGGCTTGCCTCCCTTTCTAAGAAGTACTATAGCTTCTGCTTTTTCCAGTCTATGAAGAAGAACTTTCCAGCTCGTAGGTATTCGTTCAAAGGGTTAAGTAGAACTTCTGGATATTCAGTCAAACCTCTACCATTTCAACATTTTGGGGGTACTTGAAAAGATATGTGGTTGCAGGAAAAAATTTGTCTAGCTATAATAATTACCACCATTTGAGTTAAAATTTAGCTGGCATCAAGGAGAAAATAATGTGTTATACACCTTGATTTATATAGTTAATAAGAAGTTGAACAAGAAGTGTAAAGGAGAGTCCAGAATAGGCAGTTCAATCATGCCGGCAAGCTTGCAAACGCGTCTGGCACGAATGATTTGCATGGTGCCAGACGCGTTTGCAACTCTCCTTTATATGTGTACTTGTGTAATCAGGGATGGATAATGTGTTCTTTGATTTCTATACCTATGTCAGGGTATTGTAGGGCGTAGTCGGCGTTCTATGCAGAGTTGGGAAGTTTCGTGTTTTGCGTTGCATTTTAGTGGGAGAGAAGAAGTCTTACGTACTTCTGTCTCTTTCTCTTTGATCAAATCGCAACGGAAAATACAGTGATAAGACGTCACCCTTACCTATATATCTCAATTTTCCCTGGACATGCACCATCTGTCATCTGGTACGTGTTTGAAGCAGACGATGATTTTTCTCCAACGCTGAGAGAGAAATTGAAAATTATCTAATGTGCGGCTAAAATTCTACTGCCATGTCGAAATCACGTTGAGGGTAATTTCTATACCACAATCTGGGTAAAAATTGACTTTTGTTCTTTCTGCGTAAGCGTGGGTGATATATACAATTTTTTAAAATCTTTATTTCTAGAAAATGTCAAGTTTCCTCCTGTCATAGCCGATATAGTCACTGCTTTTCATTCATTGGTAGTGGAATATCTATCCTAAATGTAATTTATCAAGTCGTTTGGATAATCTTACTAAAACTTTGATTGAATTGGGTCCTGAAGTAACTGATTAAGTGGTTTCTGCATTGCTGAAAAGAAAATTAGGGGACAATACATCTGTATTTTCTGAAATAAAGAATTTTGATTTGGTCAGTTTATAGAATAAAAAATTTGTATCAGCTTTAACAGTCGCATATTGCGTAAATCTTGAAGACGTAATATATTATATCAAACAAATGCGCCACCTTTCTGAATTTCATTTAAAGTTTGGTATTGGAAGTGATGGAAGATTCTTGAAAATTTATCTTTCTATAGTTTACTGCTATAGTCTTCTGAAGTCTACTGCTGCAGAAAATGAGCCCAACATATTTTTCGTCAAAAGTACGATCAAGGAATTCTCGCAAAGCGCTTTAAAGATTCAAGGGTCAATAAGCTGTTTATTCTGGCATTAGCTCAATGCTGTCAGGAAAACTACGAAAACGTGTCCCAGCTATGGTCTACATTAAGAATCAATGATTTTGAGGGATCCATTGCAACTAACTTAAAGTTAGCTAAAGCTTAAAGTTAGCTAATATTATTGTTGGCATTATGTCACAAGGCAGCGTTTTTCCATGCACCCGGTGTTTTGCGAAAAAAGCTGAATTAGAAGAACCTTCTTCACTTAGAACAGTGGGCAATATACACGCTTGAAAATTACCTGAACCGGCATGAAGCGGGTGCTGTGAAATCTAAGGTAAAGGAACATAAAAATTGTATTCATCCTCCACTCCTAATCTCTGAAACTCATGCAGAGCTTTGTTAAAAAAAACTTGACATACTTCGTTCTAGAAGTAAAAATTTGTCTCAAATACATTCAAGTTTTCGAAAGTTGTAGACACCTGTTTTGTAAATAATCTTGATCCATCGTTTGAACAAGCAGTTGCAGATTTTAAGGAAAGGTACATAGAGCTAGGTAGTTAAACCTGTTACCCCAAAAGTCCATGCGATCTTTTTCCATGTTTTTGATTTTTGTAACGACACTCAGAGCGGTCTTGGCTTTCATAATGAGCAATCAATGAAATATGTACATTCTGACTTTCCGACATCATGGATAAAATACAAAGTCTATCGAAGTCATTCTGAGTATGATACTTTGTCTAATCCCCATCCCCTTCATGGATATCACGTAATATGTGGCGTGCGATTTTTCATTTTCTACTTACAGTAAGGGTCAGACAAAGTATGTAAACTAATAATACACTGTCTGACCAATACTATAAGTAGTAAAAGTTGGGGTCTATTTGTGAGAAGTCTACTTAATTTAGCATTAATTTATTTTTAATTTTTTTTACTAAATATTCAGTGGAAAGAAGTAATTATTTAATTCTTCTCCTAAATCTAAAAATTATAGTTAAGATTTCTATCTACTAATTCGAATTAGGGGAAAATGTGATATTAATTTGAATTTAGATATTTTTTCTCATTCTTATCTTTTAATTTTTACTACTATTTTTCTTTTATTTTGTTTCTTAATTTATCTTTTCCTCTTGTTTGATATTTCCTTCCTCTTTTCATTATTTCTTTATTTTTAATATTAAAATTTTACTTTATCTTTATTTTATGATTTAAAATCTTTTTATTTCTTTTTCCATGTCTGCTATACATATGTATACGCAGTTATTTCTTTTTTCTATCCTTCATTTTTCTTTACTTTTTATTCTTTCTCTTTTGTTTTCTATTTGTTTTTAAAATTCTGTTCTTTTCTTATCATTTTCTTTCATTCTATCTGCTTTTCCTAATTTAAATTCTTATTTTGTATATTTAGATTCCTTTTTCTTTTCTTTAAATTTCTTTCTTTCTTTTCGTCTTATTTTATTTTCTTTCATAACAAATCATATTTGTTATGAATTATTTCTTGATCTCAAAATCTTATTTCCCCTTCTCTTTTATTTTAATACAACTTTTATTTTTTTATTTTTCTTTCAAACTTTTTCGAATTTTTTATTTTTTCTTTGAACGTTATTTTATACTTGTTTCTTTATTCCATTATTTCTGCCTTTTCCCTATATTTTCTTTAATCTGACTTTAATATACCTATTTTTTCCTTTGATTATTATTTGATACTTTCTTCATTTTTTAGGTATTTTCATGTTTTCTGTCTCTTACGTTTTGTTGTTTATCATTTTTTCCTAATCGTTTCTAATATTTCTCCATTTTCTTCTTATTCACATATTTTTTGTAACTTATTATTTCTTCATTTGTTCAGTTTTTTATTTATTTAGTTTTTTCTTTTCGCTTCATTTATTTATTCACAAATGTTAATAGAAGGATTAGAATAAATAGTAAAGGGTTAAAACAAGTTAACAATAAATAAATTAATTGGGTTAAAATTTATTTTATTTTTTGGCAAAAAAAACCATTGAAAACTCTGGGGTATTTAACCAGTTGATTCAGAATTATTTGAGTGTATTTAAAAGCTTTTTCGTTTTATTTTTAGATGGAGTGTATCTAGGAAATTAATCGACTAATTCTTTCTGATATTTAGGGGCTTTTTACAAATTTTGTGAATGTGAAATACCTTTGACGCTCAGTTTCAGATAAATGAGATGTTATTTTGAATTAGAGGTCGCAGCTGCTGAAAGACAAGGACTCATGAAATTAAATATTCTTTTGTTTACTACTGTTTTAATTATATAAAGAATTAAATTCTCAAATTCAAAAAAGCATTAATAGACAACATTAAGAAAACCAAAAAATTATATTTATACTTTATTTTTGTTATTAATTTTGTATTATTTCTTTTATAACAAGCAATTGTTAATCATTAATTAATAATAATTTAACTTTACATTGAACAAAGATAAATTATGCCATTTTCTGGAGTCAGTTTTAGAAAAGATTTTCACAGAAATAAGTTTCTAAACATTTTCAAAGTGTTTTTTTTTAGTCGACAGCTGCTTTCAATTAAAAGTTGAAGAAGCTAAAGAATATCGCCACAAAAAATTATTTTCGGATCGATGATTATATTTAGTTCCATTTCAATTGTAAATATTGAGTAAGTTACCATTTCCCTTCTTATAATTTAGTTTTAAACATTAACTTTAAAATCTTGCTTCTGTTAATAAGGAACTGAATTCAAAAAAATGTTATACAAATATATTTTTTTAAAATCAATTATGGTCTTACAGGAAAGAAAATTGCAAATGACAAAGATTTTCATGTTAATTATTATTTATAGTATTGTTTCTTGCTACAAAATTTTACATAATTTTGAGAGACAGGTAGAAATAATTTTTAGTAATCAACAATAAAAAGTACCAAAGATTGAGTTAAAGAATAATATTACAGTCGAACCTGGATAAGTGAGAGTCCAAGGGACCGAGAATTTTTTCTCACTTATAGAGGTTTCTAAGTTACAGAGGTTGTTTTTCATTTAAATGGACCTGACAATGACTCTCACTTATAGAGGTTTCTCACTTATCCAGTTCTCACTTATCCAGGTTCGACTGTATTTAAAAAAGTATTGTTTTAAATAATAAAATAGCAATTATACAATCTGAAATTTAACATTTTAACTTCAGTAATATTTTAGCAATTTAATCTTGTTTATTTTGAAAACAAGTGTAAAATCAGTCAAAATAGATAGGCTACACTGTTTTGAGTACTATTTCCGGATTTCCTCTTCAGTATAACAAAGCAAAGATTCTAAAACCCAGTGATATAATCATGTCCATCAAGCAGTGAGCAGACTCTAACTGAGCTCGTTCACGCGCCCTCTCCCTTCTTATATCCTCTAGTCGGAGCAGGTGCTAGCCAATAGGAGCGCGCATCTCGCTGGAGAGGCGGCTACAAAAAGAGAGGGAGCGCCCGAACGTGCTCAATTCTCACTGTCTCGCTGCACTTTTCCTACAAAGTAGTAAAACTATATAGCATAATTTTCCAAATTTACAGGTCTTTTGCTAAATAAGATTAAAATCCAACGGTTTGTTTGAAAAATTCGTTGATAATTAAAAATGTGTATATTTGGTTTTAAAAATTAATGTAAATAATGTTTAAATTATATTTATTTTAATACAAATGCTTTGTTAGTACCATGAAATACGTGATATCCCATGTGAAAATTACAGTTTAGAAAAAACAAAGCTTTTGCAGTACAAAAGGAAATTTGTTAAGATATCAAAATATTTATTTTATTTATTTTCTTTTGCTCTATCAAACATTTTTCTCAATGAGTTTCAATTTTTGTGCAAAGAGAAATTAATTAAACAAATAACACGGAAAGAAATTGAAATTCTCCAAATTGTCTCTGTGCCAACTAGACTTGGCCTCTTCTACCGTTTATGAGAAAAGAATGAAAATTTAAATTTGTTATGAAGAATTAAAATTCTGATCTCGATTATCACGAGGCGTTTGTGATCGAATGAAACCAACTGTAGCTGCTATGTATTACATTACAACAGATAAATTTAGCGATTCTTTTACACAGAACTTCGTTGTACCGATGCCAATACCGCAACAAGGAATTAATTGGTCGCTTGAACCAATGCACAATTTTATCGACTCTATATACACATATCCTAATATGCACCATTTTTTGCACATTTTCAAAATCTTTTTCGCTAAAAATCGATATTTAATTTCTCCAAATACTCCATTTATTATGTTGTAAGTATAATCATGTCACCATTTACTAAATTCGGGAATCTCTTTAATTATAAATATGCGATAAATTATAATTTGAGTCTTTCATAATTCAATAAAAGTTATATAAAATTTAAAGTCAAATCAGACTGCAAGTGCAGTAGGGTAAAACATGCAGTAGACGGCCACTGAATCTAAATTCGACCACCACTTTTGAAGCGTTATAACTCATAAGTTATTGTAAATTATTATCTTTTAAAATTGTTATCATGAAGTAAAAATAACTTTTTATTTTACTACTCAATTTGAAATAGTTTAACAATTTATTTTTCGTCGAAAATAAATTAATGGCCGACTACTGGTACTGGCCGAACTTACTAGTATTTACCCTAATTATTTTAAATTTTATCGAGTTTATTTTCATATATTATTCGTCCTTAAAATAGAATCAAAGCTATTTGTAAAAATTAGATTTGCAGAATATTTTAACAGGATTTTTGAACTTCCTTCTAAATTTAAAATTTTTGTTTCACCCATTCGAGTGCTTTCTGTATAGCTATGAAAAAACATACAAAGAAAAAGAGAAATTTGTTATATGACATGGATACAAGAAATATTTTTAAAAAACCACTTATAGCGTTGTTAATTCTTTATTAGATCTTTCTAACAAAAGTAGTCCCTGTTATTAAAAATCTTTTGTGAATATGAATAGAATGTCTATTTGACCCAGTAGAGGAACTAATTTTAGAGTCTATAGGTAATCTATATGAATGTTCTCGCAAATAGTAAAAGCTCACTTTGCATTCGTTTCAGTCCTGTAAATTCAAAACGAAATATTTTGAGCAACTCATCTTACAATCAAACGTCAACTGTGAAGAAGGATGGTGACTACAAGCATCTGAATTACAAGTCGCAGGAAACTAGCAGTTTTCTACAAAGGAGCGTTTCTGCAGACAATGTTGTAATTCGCACGAGGGGATTCAAACCCTCCGACAGACACGATCCTGCAAAAAGAAACTTTCTTGAAAAACTAACGTCAAAAATACTTCATTTCGATATGGTGAGTAATCACTTTCATTTTTTCAAAATTACGTATAGTAATGTTATTTTGAATCGTAACCATTTGACTCGAATTGATAAACCCATTTAGCAACCGGAAATTTAGGAAGAATTATTAGGACCCAATATAATAATATAATTTGGACCTAATATAATGGGGTCCTAATTATATTATAATAATTATATTGAGGTAAAAACCGAATTAAATGATACTTTTAAAAAATTTGTAGTAAAAATCTAAAGTAATAAATCAAAATATGCATTTGTTTACAAAGTGCTAAAATTCTGAAGAAAGATGAAAATCATAGAATCTTCTGTCCCGTTAAATAGATTGAGTAATATTTTTATAAAAATATTCATGAAATGGAGAGCCAATAAGTTGAGTTTTCTTTCCTTGGACATTGTTATGAAGTAGCCTTAAATAATGTTTGCAGCTTTTGAGTCAGTGGACCAATTTTATTAATTCAAAGGCTAAAATAATCTGAAAGTTGATATTATACAAAAAGAACTTCAGTGCACTTATTATATCACGTGATTTTTAATCATTATTGTTTCTCGTAAACGACGTGACGTGGACACAAGCAGACGAGAGATACTGATATGCGCGCATGCGTTTCTGAGTCTCTGCCATGTGATACAACGTATGCGCGTATATCAGTATCTCTCGTCTGCTTGTATCCAAGTCACGTCATTTATGAGAAACAAAAATGATTAAAAATCACCGGATATAATAAGTGCACTGAAGTTCTTTTTGAATAATATCAAAATGAAGCTGTTTCGGATTATTTTAGCCTTTGAATCAATAAAATTGGTTCACCGACTCAAAAGTTGCGAACATTATTTAAGGCTACTTGGAATTGGTTAGCGAACGTGTGAGTAAGTGGATGCGCGCGCGGTGTATCTGTCATAAATTTTGAGTTTTATGCATAAATTAAGAAAATTAGGTATTGTAGTATTGCTAAAAGTGTAGATAAAGGTCTGGTGTACGATAGTTATTGAATTTATCAAAGGAACTATAAATACTGAAAAAACTATAAAAGTGTGAGAGGTGAGAGTTTCAGGTTAGGTTCAAGCGTGGGTTTAGTTATGACGGGAAAAATCAATGAGACAAAGCTCAAAAGTGCTCTGAAGGGTGGAAAAGACGATAAGGTTGGAAGTAGGGCTGGCGGGAATAAAGGTAAAAGTGATAACAAGCAAAACTGAATTTCAAAAAGGTGAGCTTTGCGGGAGAGAATGGAGGGGGGAAATTTACTAAGGATGATATTAAAGAATTTAAAGAATTGCAAGTGAATTGGAGAGGAGTTAAAAAAATTAGAGCAGAGAAAGCAGAAATAGAAAAAATGAAGATTGACTTAGTTGCAAACCCAATGGGCAATCGAACGTTCTAAACATGTTCTTAAAACGTCCCTTTATGTTCCAAAACATTCTGGAACATTGCACTTTGTTCCTGTAATGTAATAAAAACATTTTTAAAACGTTCGAGGAACGTCTCTGGTCTTAGAACGTCTTTTTGGAACGATTTTAGAACGTTTTAAAAACGTTTTATGGACGTTCTGAAAACGTTCTGAGAACTTTTTTTTAAATGGGAATTAAATTGGAAATAATCAGCGCTAGGAAAAGTGGAAACGTGATAATTGTGAAACTACAAAATGCTGAAATGAAAAATGAGGTTATGAAAAAAAAGAACAAACTCTCAGGATCAACGATATTTATAGAGAGCGATCTGTCATATGAGGAACGAAAGAAACAGGAAGAAATTGTTAAATGGGTAAAAGCAAAAAGGGAATTAGGATTGTCACTAAAAGTAGGACAGGGTAGAATACAGTTTAATGGATCTTGGAGGAAGTGGGAGAAGAAGATGGAAATTGAAAATGAAATGGAAGAGTATGATAAAAGGTTAAAACAGAGAGAAATGCCGGAAGAGCAAAGAATCGAAGAAGAAAATAAAAAGAGGATTTTGCGATGCCCAGAAACGGAGAGAAGTAAAGGAAAAGGTTAATGTGAACAAAAAAGTGACTAAAGGTAATGGAAAGTGCTTTTTGTTTTGGAATGTTGCGGGTGTGTATAACAAAGATAGGGATTTTTGGAAATTTGTAGAGAACCATGATTTCGTAAGTTTAATAGAAACATGGTTGGAAGAAAAAGATATTAAACTGATAGAACGAAAACTTTCAAGTGATTTTGATTGGGATTTAATGCCGGCAAAGAAAGTTAAAACGAAAGGCAGGGCTAAAGGAGAATTTATAATAGGAGTTAGAAAAGATTGGTGTAAGGGAAAAAACAAAATGAGCACACAACTTGAGGAAGGAATTATAGAAACGAAAATAGTTAGTGAAGAAGGGACAACTGTTGTATGGACGGTATATAACACAGAAAATACAAAACAAACTTTTAAAAGGATGGGAGAATCAGAATTTTGAGACGTTAAAATGATAATTGGTGGGGACTTCAACATAAGGATAGGACAACTAGAAAGATTTGCGGGAATTAATGCTGACGGTGAAGACGAGGAAAGATGTAGTAAAGACTCAGTGATAGGAAATGGCGGAAAGCAGCTAGTGAGTATTGTGGAAGAAAAAGGATGGATTATTCTA
>WNHD01026887.1:0-16911 GCA_011057455.1 Ganaspis sp. Gsp50
ATTTCAATTAGTAGAAAACTACTAATTGCATTAGTAATTTTCTACTAAAAAATAGTTATATTCTACTAATGAATTAGTAGATTTTTACTAAAAAATAGTGAATGTTTACTATTTCAATCGGTAAACGACTTTTCGCGGTTGAATTAGTAGAAAATGACTAATTCAGATTTAGAGAATGCTAATTTAATTTTGAATTTTAATTTAATTTTAAATTTTAATTTAATTTTAATTCTGCTAATTAATTAGTACTTATTACTAATAATTAGTAAATGTTTACTATTTCAATCGGTAAACGACTTTTCGTTATTGAATTAGTAGAAAATTACTAATTCAGGATTTACTTTCTAAATCTGAATTAGTCTTTTTCTACTAATTCAACAGCGAAAAGTCGTTTATCGATTGAGAAAGTAAACATTTACTATTTTTTAGTAAAAATCTACTAATTCATTAGTAGAATATAACTATTTTTTAGTAGAAAATTACTAATGCAATTAGTAGTTTTCTACTAATTGAAATCAATCGGTAAACGACTTTTCGTTATTGAATTAGTAAAAATTACTAATTCAGGATTTACTCTCTAAATCTGAATTAGTCATTTTCTACTAATTCAACAGCGAAAAGTCGTTTACCGATTGAAATAGTAAACAATTTTTAGTAAAAAAACTACTAATCAATTAGTAAAATATAACTATTTTTTTAGTAGAAAATTATTAATGAAATTAGTAGTTTTCTACTAATCGAAATAGTCGAAGTTCACATTTTCAATTAGTAAAAAACTACTAATTTCATTAGTAATTTTCTACTAAGAAATAGTTATATTCTACTAATAGATTAATAGTTTTTTACTTAAAATTAGTAAATGTTTACTATTTCAATCGCTAAAGGACTTTTCGCTGTTGAATTAGTAAATAATTACTAATTCAGGATTTAGAGAGTACTATCTCAATCGCTAAACGACTTTTCGTTATTGAATTAGTAGAAAATTACTAATTCAGGATTTAGAGAGTATAGGAATATTTAATATAAATAGAAGAAAAATATTACAAGAATATTAGGAAAAAAAACTTAACGCAATCGACGTTTTTGTCGTCCGTTTTAAAATTGATTTTCACAAATGTTAATAGAAGCTGTAATAAAATTTTAACACTCACAATTACTGCGTGAAAGTGCACGTGTTTTGCAATAAAAATGTTGAATGTAAAAAAAGAATATTTAAATGTAATAAAAATGTCCCATTTTTTTTAACTTACTGCAGTTGAATGAATTGTAATCACACAGTTGGCCTCGCATTATTCTACAATTGATAAATCACGTTTACCAATATTTCTTTCAAAAGCTTTTTCTGCCTTTTTGTTTCACTTCACGTTCGCAGGTATTTTTCTATTGCAAATTCTATTTCTATATTCTATGTGTATGGTCGAATTTAAATGCTTTCAATATTCTGCATTTCAGTGCCATTTTAGTATAAGAAAAAACACTTTTTTTTAATTCTCGTGTGTATTGTGTTTATCATAATATTATTATGTTTTTATTTTATTATAATCGATCCATATGAATTTAATATAATTTTTACATTTAATATATTTTTACATCATTTGATATAATTTTTACATCATTTGACAGAATTTTACATCATTTGATATAATTTTTACATCATTTAATATAACTTTACATCATTTGATATATTTTTTACATCACTTGATATAATTTTACATCATTTGATATAATTTTACATCATTTGATATAATTTTACATCACTTGATATAATTTTACATCACTTGATATAATTTTACATCATTTGATATAATTTTTACATCATTTAATATAATTTCACATCATTTAAATTTAGGGCTGCACACGAGACGAGACTTTACATGCAATAGTCTCGTCTCGTCTCATCTCGTCTCGGCAATGATAAAGTCTCGTCTCGTGTGCAGCCCTACATTTAATATAATTTTTACATCATTTAGTATAATTTTAATATTATTTAATATAATTTTTACATCATTTTAATTTTTTTCAATATACAAAGAAAGCTATTTATATTCAAGCAGAAAATGTATGCATTATTCTGACCTATGCACAAAAAAAATTGGTTTAAATCCGAGGTTTTTGATGTTCTGAACGAATGCTAAAGTACATAGACGGTGGCGCCCTCACACTCATATTTTTTTTGTATCGTTTTAACACGATTTTAATCATAAAGCAGCACTTTTCTTTTCTATGACTCAAGAATCTGTATCTATATTGATGTATAAATGTGGCGCGCTCACATAAGAAAGGGACCTTAGAAGGAAAAAATTGTAGGTTATTTTTTATGACAGTTTCAACTTCATTAAAGCTTCCTTTTTAATTATTTCGAGTCGAAAACAGTTTTTCTTGACAAAGTGTCACACACTTTACGCACAAAGTGTGCAAAAAACTCATTCATTATAAAAAAACTCCTTTTGATTGCAAAGAATCTTTAATCAACTATATATCATCAAATGTAACTTGTAATCGTTTGCTTCTAAGGTCCCTTTCTTCGGAGCGTGACACATCACTAGCGTTATTTTCACACTAAAATCATCACCGTCTATATATTGGTTCAAATTCAATTCATTGGTTCAAAATAATACGAAACAGATTTGAACCAATTTTTTTGTGATATATATATATTGAAGTATTTACATTGAAATATATCTATATTGAAGTATGTATATTGAAATATATCTATATTGAAGTATGTATATTGAAATATATCTATATTGAAATATATCTATATTGAAATATATCTATATTGTACTCTCTAAATCCTAAATTAGTAATTATTTACTAATTCAAGAGCGAAAAGTCGTTTACCAATTAAAATACATATAGTAAACATTTACTAATTTTTAGTAAAAAACTACTAATCAATTAGTGGAATATAACTATTTTTTAGTAGAAAATTACTAATCAAATTAGTAGTTTTTTACTAATTGAAAATGTGAACTTTGACTATTTCAATTAGTAGAAAACTACATCGGTAAACGACTTTTCGCTGTTGAATTAGTAGAAAATGACTAATTCAGATTTAGAGAGTAATATCTATATTGAAGTATCTATATTGAAATATATCTATATTGTAGTATCTATTTTGAAGTATCTATATTGAAGTATCTATATTGAAGTATCTATATTGCAGTATCTATATATTGAAGGATCTATATTGCAGTATCTATATATTGAAGTATCTATATGGAAGAATTGCCGAAAGTTGCCTGTTGCTGAAAGAATGTTTAAATACTAATGGTTTTAATTATTTCTTAATTATTAATCGTTTCTTGATCGTTGACAATTTTTTGTTTGTTAACTGTTGACACTGTTAATCAATTGTGTTTTGTTTGTTGATTATTTCGTCTACAGTCCGATATATAGCCTTTTATTCTGTAAACACTTGTGCATGTTTGAATATGGCATTGAACTTGAAAACCTTTAAAGACTTGTGTATGTGTGGAATTTTTTGTGAGGAAAAATGTGGGTTAGATTTTTGTCAATATGCGAATGCCGATGAACGTCTGGGGGGTGGAAACTAGTAACGAATAATTATTACATGCAATACTAGGTCATTTACATATTTGTACCTGGGCCGGGCGCATGTACATTCATTGTATAAAAGGCTCCGAGGACGTGAACGCGCATACACTTAGCCTATTTTCAGCCCCTGGCTATAGGCAATGGCGGCCAAGAAATATACACTTCTCTGCCATATACATAACTCGCACCTTGTCATGAGAGACATCAAATTATCGGCAAATGTAAAGCAGAAACGCGATAAAACCACCTAATTGTCTGTCAATATTTTACCCTTTTGCCGCAGATTCTCATTTCAATTTCATACACTACTCGTGCTGTGTACACGATTTTTCACACACAAGTTCATCAACTTTGTTTTCTATCCTTTTTTTTTGTAATACGTTAAATTCACTTTTTTGTGTTGCATTGACTTTTTGGTTCAATTGGTTTTTTGGTTAAATTAGTTCTTTTGGTTGTCTCTAAATTTGAATTAGTCATTTTTTACTAATAAATAGATGAAAAGTTGTCCACCTGTTGAATTAGTAAAATTGTACTAATTGTTAGTAGAATATCACTATTTTTTAGTAGAAAGTTATTTAGTAGAAAGTTACTAATTGAAATAGTAAAATTCGATTATTTAAATCAGTAGAAAACTACTAATTGAAATAGTAATTTTCTACTAAAAAAGAGTAATATTCTACTACAAAATTAGTCATTTTCTACTAATAAATAGGTGAAAAGTCGTCCACCTGTTGAATTAGTAAAATTTTACTAATTGTTAGTAGAATATCACTATATTTTAGTATAAAGTTACTAATTGTAATAGTAAAATTCGATTATTTAAATCAGTAGAAAACTACTAATTGAAATAGTAATTTTCTACTAAAAAATAGTAATATTCTACTACAAAATTAGTAGTTTTCTATTAATAAATAGGTGGAAAGTCGTCCATCTATTGAATTAGTAAAATTTTACTAATTGTTTGTAGAATATCACTATATTTTAGTAGAATATCACTATATTTTAGTAGAATATCACTATATTTTAGTATAAAGTTACTAATTGAAATAGTAAAATACGATTATTTAAATTAGTAGAAAGCTACTAATTCGATTAGTAATTTTCTACTAAAAAAAATAGTGATATTCTACTAAAAAATTAGTAGTTTTCTACTAACAATAAGTAAAATTTTACTAATTCAATAGGTGGACGACTTTTCCCCTATTCATAGTTAAATTGATTTTTTGGTTCAATTCACTGAAAGAGAATATTTAAGAAATTTCATTAAACACATTGCACATTTTAATATAATAGTAATGTTTTAGGGAAAACGTTAAAAAATGAGAAAAATTAGTATAAAAATCATAAACGTTAGAAAAGAAATTTCAAGCTTTAGTAATTATATTAAAAACTTCAATTAATTATATTAAAAACATCAATTGATTATATTAGAAACATCAATGTGATTGTATTTATGTTTGTAATATAATTACTAAAGGTTGAAATTTCTTTTCTAACGTTTAATATTTTTATACTAATTTTTCTCATTTTTTACCGTTTTTCCCTAAATTTTTACTATTATATTAAAATGTACAATTTGTTTATTGAAATTTCTTAAATATTTTCTTTCAGTGTTGGTTTTTTTGGTTAAGTTGATTTTTTGGTTCAATTGAGTTTTTGGTTAAATTGATTTTTTGGTTGAATCGATTCTTTTGGTTAATTTGATTGTTGTGGATTTAATTAAATAATAATTTAATAGAATATTTTTTTTTGCATTAAAATTGACTACGATGTGCGCAACTATATAATTAACTATAATATTGTGTACATTTAGTTTTAAAAGGGCGGGCACCGTAACATAACCTCAAAGTAGAAAATGGTTTTTAATGCACACAGGGTTTCTACAACTCTGGAAAATCTGAAAAAACTGTAATTATCTGAGAATTTCATTATTCCTCATGGAATTATGGAAATCATATGGAATTTTTATTTCTATAATGGAAATTTTTTCTTTTTTATTTAATTTTTTTTACTTTCTGCGGCTTGTTAAGTTTAACCAACATTTTATACTCTTTTTAACAGAGAAAAACTTCGAGAACTTAAAAATTTTTTAAAATGCATAAAAAATTTTTTGGAAAAATTCAAAACACTTAAAACTACTTTATTATACTTAAAACTACTTTAAAATACTTCAAAATACTTTAAAAAACTTCAAAATACTTTAAAATACTTCAAAATAATTAAAAATTCTTCAAAATATTTAAAAATATTCAAAAGACACTCTAAAATACTTAAAAACATTTAAATGTCTTTAAAATTACTTAAAAATACTTCAGACTAATTAAAAATACATCAGACTACTTAAAAATACATCAGACTACTTCAAAATACTTCAAACTACTTCAAAATACTTCAAACTACTTCAAAATACTTTTAAATATTTCCAAATACATCCCAATACTTCAAAATATTTAAAAATACTTAAAATGTCATTAAAATATTCTACATTATTTTAAACAACTTCAAAATATTTCAAAACACTTAAAATTACTTTAAAATACTTGAGACTACTTCAAAATACTTTAAAATATTGAAAAATACTTAGAATGGCTTTAAAATATTACAAAATACTTAAATCTACTTTCAAATATAACTTAAAAAAAAATATTTCAGACTACTTCAAAATTATTTAAAAATACTTCAAAATTAAATTCTACTTAAATACTTAAAATATTTTTAAAATATTTAAATATTCCTAAAATGCTTTTAAAATATTTAAAAATAGTTAAAACTACTTTAAAATTCTTCAGACTACTTCAAAATACTTTCCAAAACTTCAAAATCTTTAAAAACGCTTAAAAATACTTAAAACTATTTAAATTTGCCATAAAATAATTTTAAATACTTCATAATCCTTTATATTTGTTTTAAAGTAAATAATGTACAAGAAAATTTTTAAATATTAGTTTTCGCTTCCTTAAAAGGAAGCTTTGTTGTTGAAATATTCTTGAAGAATTTAAAACACTTCAGAGTATTTCAAAATACTTCAAAAGTCCTTAGAATATTTGAAAATACTTAAAATTACTTTTAACTATTTCGAAATACTTCGAAATACTTAGAAATATTTTATATATATCTTCAAAATATGTAGAAACGCTTAAAAATACTTTAAATTATTAAAATATACTTAGAATTACATTAAAATACTTTCAAAGACTTCAAATATTGCAAAGTATTTAAAAATATAAGTATTTTATGTATTAAATTGTTTATGAACAGATTTTAAAGATTAATTATTTTAAACATTTTAATATAACATATTATAATACTTCAATCGACTTCCAAATACTTCAAAATATTTAAAAATACTTCAAGATATTTAAAATTCCTAAAATTGATAACAATGATCTTGAGTAATTTAAATTCTATACAAAATTATTTTTAAAAAGCTTGTTCATTTATTTCAAAAGGAATTTGATTTTTTTTTATTTGATAATTATTATAAAATATTGAAAAATGTATTTTTCAATTAAAAAGTATATTAAGAAATATCATGGAAATTTTTCTATTTTTCTCATGGAAATTATGGAATTTTGTGAAGAAATAGAAACCCTACTGGTTAAAAATATGTCATTACACTGAAAAAAAAATTTATTTGATTCAAATAACCATTTACTTATCTATTATCAAATAAATATTTATTTGAACCAAGTAATTATTATTTGAATCAAATAAGTCAAATAATAATTACTTGGTTCAAATAAATATTTATTTGATAATAGACAAGTAAATTGTTATTTGAATCAAATAAATTTTTTTTTTCAGTGTAGAGTCATTCATGTAGTTTTCAACATGGGTTCCAAGTTGGCTCAACTTAAAATTTCTTTCCGTTTATTTTTTTATACTTCTAAGAACAAGATTTTTGTTTTGCTCGTTAGTCTTTTATTTTTTGAGTATTTTCTGAAAGATTAAGCAAAAGACACAATTTTTTGAAATTTTTTGTATGTGACTTTTTCTTCTTAGTGTATATATTTTGTGGAGAAACCGGATTTTTCAATTTTATGGTTTGATTGTTTAGACACTGAAAACTTAATTGTTTCAGTTGATTCGATTTTTCAAGCAATGCTCCGTGAATAGTCGACTACACGCCAAGATGTTTCTCCGTGATTTCTCTAACGTTGCCGGTACGTTATGGTCCGCTTGGCACAAACGTTTCATCTAATCTCGAATTTTACAACTTTCAGCGTCTAATGAACAATTAAAACTCGATGCTTAATTTCACAAGAACTTTTCTTATTTCTTGTAATGTCTGTTTCGTCTTTGAAATGAAAACGTGCTCTATTTTTATATTAAAACTTCTTTTTTTCAACACTTTAGAATATAGAATTTTTAATTAATTAGTTTTAAAAATCAGTAAATTGGTATAGTTTTCTACTAATTGATAGTCAAATTTCTTACTTTTCCAATGGGTAAACGAATCCGCGCTCTTTCAGAGTAAAAAGAAATGCTAATTCAGATTTAGAGAGACCTTAAGCAAACGATTATAGGTTATGTTTGATGATATAGTCAGGGATCAGAGTTCGTACCTTTTTTGACTAAACCCTTTTTTTTCCCTTTTCCCCTTATATTAAAGAAAATTCCCTAAAACACCTAAAATCAAATATTTTTCTCCTTTTTCCCCTAATTTTCAATAAGTTTCTTTAATAATTCTTCAACAATAATACCTCAGACTACTTCAAAATACTTCAAATATTTGTCTTTGTGCCTGTGTAAGATTCAATAAAATAAAATATTTCAAAATACTTCAAATGTTCAAAAATATTCTAAAATATTTAAAAATACTTAAAACTACTTTAAAATAATTCAAACTACTTCAAACTACTTCAGACTACTTCAAAATACTTCAAAGTATATATTTTTTTAAAAATGTAATAAAATATTTTCAAATACTTCCCAATACTTCAAAATATTTAACAACACTTAAAAAGATTTGAAAATACTTCAAAATACTTCAAAATATTTAAATATACTTAACATTATTTTAAAATACTTCAAAATAGTTCTAATTTTTTAAAAAAATTAGTAATTTAAGTGTTAAATAATTTATAAAGATTTTAAAATATTTTAAAGATATATTTAGAAAATAAGAAAGTACTTTAAAATACTTTAAAATATTTCCAAATACTTCCAAATACTTTATAATATATTATTATTATTTATTTCAAGATGTACATCCTTAAAGGACTTTTACAATTCTAAACCCTTATTCCTGAGTAGATTAAAAAGTAAATACTTTATAATACTTAAAATATATAAAATCTTCAAAAAAATCTAAAAATACTTAAAAGTATTTAAAATATTTCAAAATACTTGAAACTATTTTCAAATACTTCAGTTTACTTAAAAATACTTCAAATTACTTCAAAATATTCAAAAATACTTTAAACTACTTTAAAGTACTTCAGACAACTTTAAAATACTTCGAAATGTTTAAAAATACATTAAATTACTTTAAAATAATTTAAAATATATTCAAATACTTCCAAATACTTTGAAATATTACAAAAACACTTCAAAGTATTTATAAGCATTAAAAAATACATCAAAATATTTAAGTATGCTAAAAATTACTTCAAAATACTTCGAGCATCTTTTTATTACTTTCAAAGACTTTAAAATATTTAAAGATACTTTAAAATAATTCAAAGTATTTAAAAATATTAGTATTTTAAGTAGTTTTAAATACTTTGGTCTATTTTGAAGTATCTTTAAATATTTTGAAGTTTTTTAAAGTATCGTAAAATAATATAAAGTATTTCAAGTATTTTGAAGTATTTTACAGTATTTGAAAGTAATTTTAAGTAGATTTAAATATTTTTAAGCATTTTAAGTGTTTTTAAATATTTTGAATTATATTGAAGTGTTTTTAAAGATTTTCAAGTATTTTGATATGTTTTAAAATATTTTGAAGTATCTTGAAAATATTTTGAAGTAATTTGAAGTATTTGGAATTATTCATAAGTAATTTGAAGTATTTTAAAATATTTGGTTCTATTTTGAAGTATTTTGAAGTATTTTAAAGCTTTTTAAAGTATTTTAAAGCTTTTTAAAGTAATTTTAAGTAAATTTAAATATTTTTAAACATTTTTAAGTGTCTTTAAATACTTTGAAGTATATTCAAGTGTTTTTAAAATTTTTTAAATATTATAGTTTTTCAAAATGTTTTAAAAGGTTTTAAAATACTTCAAGAGTACTTCAAAATACTTTTAAATATTTATAATTACTTCAAAATTACTTGAAAATACTTAAAATGGTTTTAATATTTAAAATCATGACCTTGAGTAATTTAAATTCTATAGAAAATTTCGCTTCCAATAACCCTAAGAGCATTAATTAAAACAACTTCCATCTTTTCAAAAGTAATTTAATAATTAAGTAATTTAATTTAATTCTTACCTATTCTAACAAAATATTGAAAAATTATTTTTTTTACTTACACACACACACACACGCACACCCTCAAAATATAATATGAAAATTTTTTTATTTTTCTCATGAAGATCATGGAAAACTCATTGATTGAAAAGAAATCAATTTTGTATTTTTAAATTAATAGCATGAAATTAACTAACGTTTTTAAAAATTTTGAATATTACTATGTTATTATTTTTTTTCTTCATTCCAAAATCCCCTTTTTTAAAATAGAAAATCCCGTTTTTTAAAATTGAAAATCTCTTTTTGCACCTAAAATTGAACGAAAAAACGACTGTTAACCCTGTAATAGTTCACTGGAAAAAAAATTTATTTGATTCAAATAACCATTTACTTGTCTATTATGAAATAAATATTTATTTGAACCAAGTAATTATTAGTTGAGGCCAATAAATAATATTTGATTCAAATATAGAAATAATTGATTCAAATGCCATTTATTTGGTTCAAACTACTTAACTTGGTTCAAATAAATATTTATTTGATAATAGACAAGTAAATGGTTATTTGAATCAAATAAATCTTGTTTTCAGTGTTGATTAAAGATTCACGGAGAAAAATTGCAAATTAAATTTACCTAATTTAGTTAAGTAAAATCTACTTAATATCACTTAAGTAATATTTACCTAACGTTTGTATATTCTGAAACTTAAGTACACTGCAAAAAATGGTGTCTTAAAAGTCTTATTTGTCCAAAAACGTCTTAAATTAAGACATTTTTTGTGTCTTAGTCACCAAATATGTCTTAATTTAAGAAGGTTTTTGCTCAAAATAAGACACCATGTTTTTTTAGTGTACTTAGATAATTTTTACTTAAGTCCTATAACTCAACTACTTCAGTAATTTTTACCTAAGTTTTAGTTTTATTTCATTTGCGGTTTTTCTCCGTTCGTTTTCAATTCTTTGCAATTAAAAGGAGACTCTTATGAACTCTTTGTGTGCATATATGAAGAAAAATTGTTTTCGACTGCAAGTAATTAAAAAGGAAGCTTCAATGAAGTATCATCAAACATAACCTGCAATTTTTGTCTTCTAAGGTCCCTTTTTCAGAGCGAAAAAAGAATATATTTATGGTTTTATAGTTTGAAGATTATAATACAGCTTTAAAAAAGTTTAAAGAAATGATTGCAACATCTTGTGTTATTATTTGAATTAGCTTATTACGATTTGAAATACTCATTCGGAACTGTTTGAATAAAGAGCAGCTGCAGTTGGCTTCAAAAACACATATATTGCAATGTCTTTTAGAAGCCTTTAACAAATGCTTTTCACGATGGTAGTTTTCGCATTGTCATCTTTATCAATATTGAGAAACAAAACATCTTTCTCTTGCATAAATTGTAAAATTCCCGCATTTAACCGGGCAACAACTAATCTATTTATACCGTAAGCTCTGCGCATTAAGGGCGAATCGATCCATCGACATAATAAACTCCATGATTGAAGCTACACCTCCATCAATCCAACTTGACAATCAATCGCAACAATCAATTATTCTAAATATCCTATAATTTGGGCATTTTTCTTGGCTAATTCAAGCAGCAATAATCGAGACAAACTAACCCTTTCAAATTTGCTTTAGTTCTTGGCACAAGAATGCAAGTCTCTCGTCAGGTTACCCATTCATTCTTTAATGCAGTTTAATGATTCTGGAAGGTACTTTTTTCAAATTTTGGCACATTGGGTTCATATATTATGGGCCGGATAAAATCTGTGGTAGAAAATAGTTTCTGATTCATGTGCAGCTTATTTTGTGATAAAATTTGCTTTCAACAAATATACTTGATGGAACTTCCTTTCTGGTTGCTGTAACCAGGGACATGGGTATTTTCAAACTATTTTCTATGTTCGGCAACTACTTTCATTCAACCAGCCTTATTAGGTGTACACGGAGAAAAATTGCAAGTTAAATTCACCTAATTTAATTAAGTAAAATCTACTTAACATCACTTAAGTAATATTTACCTAACATTTATATTTTTAAAAAGAATAGCTAAGTATAATTTACTTAACATATTAGGTAAACATCACCTAAATTATTAAGCAAATTCTACTTAAGTACTTAGGTAAATTTTACTTAAGTACTCTAACTCAACTACTTAGGTAATTTTTACCTAAGTTTTAGGTTTATTTTAATTGCGTTTTTTCTCCGTGTATCACGCTGCAAAAAATAATTAACTTAACCAGAATGGAATGTTAAATATATGCCCTTACTATTTTTTCTGGTTAAATGAACTAAAGTATTATAGTTAAGTCAACCAGAATTTTGGTTAAGTCAACTAGAATTTTGGTTGAGTCAACTAGAATTTTAGTTAAGTTAACCAGAATAGTAGTTAATGTAACAAGAAAAATCATAAGGGCATTTTTAATATTTCTTTCTGGTTAAATTAACCAGACATTTTTTTCAGTTCAGAGAAAACATGATTTCAAATCCGTTTCGTGTTATTTTGAACCAATTATATAAAATTTAAAATACTGAAAAGTCGTCCACCAATTTGAATTAGTAAGCATTTTTACTAATTTTTAGTAAAAGTTCACTATTTTATTTAGTAGTTTCTACTAAAGTAAAAACATTTAGAAGTTTCTACTAAAGTAAAAACATTTAAAAACATTTAGAAATATTTTGTATTAGTTGAAAATTAGTTGAAAATACTTCCAAATCCTTTATATTACTTTAAAACATACTTCAAAATAGTTCAAAGTTTCTAAAAATATTAGTATTTTAAGTATTAAGTATGGTATAAAAAGATTTTTAAATATTTTAAAAGTATTTAAAAGTATTATTTACGAGGGGGTATTTACTAGCTGAAAGAGTGTACACGCTATTACACATGTAATAGTGTGTAATATTCATAACTGCGCAACTATTACACTATTACACGTTACGGCTATTACAAGCTATTACACGAGGGGTGTACACTCCAATACCAGAGTGAATACCCCCTCGATTATTTATTTCAGAGAACTCTAAAACACTTTAAAATATTTAAGAATTCTTAAAATTACTTTCAAATATATCCAAATTACTTAAAACTAGACAAAAAGTTCATAATACTTCAAAATCCTTCAAAATATTTCAAATTACTCAAAATTACTTAAAATATTTTCAAATATACTTCCAATAACTGAAAATATTTAAAATACTTGAAACTGCTTAAATATATTTCAAACTACGTCAGAATATTTCAAAATACTTAAAGTTACTTAAAATATTCCAAAAGTCTTAAAAATACTAATTTTATACTGTTTCTAATGGAAAAGAACTTCAAAATATTTAAAAAGTCTGTTATGTATTTCAAAATACTTAAAATTTTTCTAAAAGACTTCAGACTACTTCAAAATACTTCAAAAAAATCTGTTGTATATTTCAAAATATTTAAAACTTCTCTAAAATACTTCAAAATACTTCAAAATATTTTAAAATATTTCAGAATACTTAAAATTACTTAAAATATTCCAAAAGTCTTAAAAATACTAATTTTATACTGTTTCTAACGGAAAAGAACTTCAAAATACCTCAAAATGTTTGAAAATATTTTAAAAATCTGTTATATATTTCAAAATACTTAAAACTTCTCTAAAAGACTTCAGACTACTTCAAAATACTTCAAAATACTTCAGAATACTTCAAAATACTTCAGAATACTTCAAAATACTTCAGAATACTTCAAAATACTGCGGAATACTTCAAAATATTTCAGAATACTTCAAAATACTTCAAAATATTTAAAAGTTCTTAAATATACATAAAATTACTTCATAATACTTAAAAATCTTTAAAATTTTTTAGTATGCTTTAAAAGGCTATAAAATATTTAAAGATACTTAAAAATAGTTTAAAATTTTAAACAATATTAGTATTTTAAGTATAGTAAATAAAGTTTAAACAGATATTAAAATACATATCAGTTTTTAAAAATACTGCAGATTTTTTCAAAATACTCCAAAATATTTAAAAACGCTTCAAAATGTTTAAAATGGTTTTAAAATTAAAAATAATGACGCTTAGTAATTTAAATTCTACGAAAAATAAATCTTCTTAAAATGTAAGGCAAGAAATTAACTAAAGGTCTTTAAATTTTTAACTGCTTATTTAGAACACTTTTAATAAGATTTTTGATTGTACAGTACAATACATTTAAATACACAATATTATGTAATATTTTTTTAAAATTCACGAAAAAATTTACTTATTAAAACTTTATATGTGACGCGTCGCGAAGAAAGGTACCTTAGCATAAACGAAATTAGGTTATGTTCGTTGGTATAGTTTTAAGTTGATTAGAGCTTCCGTTTTAATTATCTGAAATCAAAAACAATGTTTCTTGAATAGCTTTTTTGTATTCTATCGAAGAAAACTATTTCTTTTGGCAGATAATTAAAAAAGAAGCTTTAATCAAGTTAAAACTACCACCAAACATAACCTAATTTCGTTCGATACTAAGGTACCTTTCTTCGCGACGTTTCACATATATAGAGTGTTGAAAAAGAAACAAATTTTTTATTTATTTTGAAAAATGAAGAAAACTGCAAAACCTGTTATTGTCATGATTCACGTAAAAAACTTGAACAAACGAAAATGCTTTAAATACAAGAGCTGTTCTGGAAAAAATGATTTTTTGTGAAAACAAGTTTGAAATATTTCAATGTTATCCTCTTTTTTCTTCTTTCCAAAATCCCCTTGAAAAAAAATCCCAAAAATTAAAAAATCCCAAATTTAAAAATCCCCTTGAATTTTTATCTACTTTCTAAAAGTGCAACTTTAATAAAAAATGAAAGTTGACGTTTTTTGCGACCCAAAATTTGATTCACCCTGTACAGTCAACTCTGTCAATAGTGCCGCTAAAACCCTACGAATAGTGCCGCTTTTCTTTTATTCTCATACCAGCGTCCTTTGTTTCTTTTGTACAAATCTGCCGCACTATTCGTACACAGAAAAAACAAAGTCTTGAACCGTTTACATCTAAAAAACAAGAATGACTGAAAGTCAACAAATTTTATGTCTTAAAACAAGATTAAGTCAGTTTTAGGTCATAAAATCCAACTCTTGATTCTGAAATTTAGTTGAAATTGGATCTGATCTGGTTTAGTCTAAAGTGGTCTGAAAGTAAGACTTCCTTTTTTACAGTGTAGAGTAGGGCTGCACACGAGACGAGACTCTACATGCAAAAGTCTCGTCTCGTCTCGTCTCAGCAATGGTAAAGTCTCGTCTCGTGTGCAGCCCTAGTGTAGAGTTGGCTGTAGTATCCAAATTTTAAACTTGGATTAACTCACTCTGTTGGTAATGAAGGAAAATGAAAAAATACGTGTCCCTTTTATTTTTGTCTTCTTTCTAAAAGTACAAGTTTAATAAAAAATTTTGATTCACCCTGTAGTATCACCCTGTACTCACTCTCTATGGGTAATGAAGAAAAATGAAAAAATACGTGTTTTATTAATTTTTGTTTTCTTATTAAAAGTGCAAGTTTAATACAAAATTTTGATTCACCCTGTAGTATCAAAATTTCAAACTCTGTGGGTAGTATAGAAAAACGAAAAAAAAACGTTTTTTCTATTTTCGTATCTAGTTTCTAATAACGCTATAGTATGAATTTGGTGTGAGACTGAATAAAAATGAACGGTTTATTTGCACAGTTTTCTTGAAAGTTTCAAATTGATACCAAAATGTATCAAATTGATACCAAAATGTATCAAGTTGATACCAAAATGTATCAAATTGGTAAAAAAAAGTATGAATTTGATGAGAAAATCTTCATCAATTTGATATTTTTGATGTGAATTTGATACTTTTAAGTAAAGTGTGTGGCGATTGAGGAAAGTGAGAAAAGCAATTGGAGTTTGGAGATTTCTCTTAGATATTGGGGCAAGCGACTTGACGGCTAGAAGAGACGTCAACAGCTGCCGATGCTCGCACATAATGAAACGGTAACTGGTATTGTCTCGTTGCTATTGATTGCCTTGAAACGGCCTACTCGCTGCTTCGAAGCCTCCCTTGTAGCAACCTCTGTTGCATGACGTTTGTTATCTTCCCGCCATGTGAACAATGTCGTTTGAAAACCAAGGTTTGTAAATGTGATTACAAGCCTTCTGATTGTAAGACAATTGACGCCAAACACCGTCCTGAATCCGTCCGTATATTCATTCCAATAGCATAAGTAATGAAAATGACGTGTTTCCATAGGGACTCTCGAGCCTTTACAATTTAAATATACCTCTCTCGTTCATTAGCTTTAGAAATTAAATATATACCTCTCTCGTTCATTACAAATCCCAGTGAAAATGAAAAGAACCGACGCAAAAATAAGTGCTCATTGGAATTTAATTTTTGGGTCAAAATTAGAAAATATCGAGGGGTCCTAATTAAGCCTGTAGGAAGAATATATTCACAGTTTTTTTGAAAGGATCAACTTGATACCAAAAAATATCAAATTGATCACAAAAAGTATCAAATTGATCACAAAATCTTCATCAATTTGATACTTTTAAGTAAACTGTGTTCTTAATATATTTTGTAAAAAAGAAGTCTTACTTTTAGATCATTTTAGACTGAACCCGTTCACATCAGATAGAATTTCAACTGAATTTCAGCATCAAGAGTTCGATTTTGAGACCTAAAGTAGACTTAATCTTGATTTAAGACATTAAATCTGCTGGTTTTCATTCCTTTTGATTTTTAGATGTGAAGGGTTTAAGACTTTGTTTTTACTACACGGAGAGAAATAGCAATTGAAATTCACTTAAAGCTTAAGTAAAATATACCTAACAACTTAATATATACGAGTCAGGTAAAAATTACTTAAGTACTTAAGTGAAATCTACTTAAAAAGTTAAGTAAATTTTACCTAACTACTTGAGTGAATAATGTATTGCTAAATATATTGC
>WNHD01027127.1:0-12097 GCA_011057455.1 Ganaspis sp. Gsp50
AAACTCGAAAAAGAAAGAAAAAAGAGAAGATAAAAAAGAAAATGGAAAACAGAAAGAAGAAGAGAAAAGCAAAAACAAAATCGAAAAAGAAAGGAAAAAGAGAAGACGAAAAGAAAGAAAGAAAGAGAAAGAAGAAAGAAAAGAAGAGAAGAAAAGAAAGAAAATGAAAAAAAGAAAGAAAGAAAGAAAAAGATAAAAACAAAATCGAAAAAAAAAGAAAAAAGAGAAGAAAATAAGAAATGAAATCCAGAAATAAAGAAAAAAGAGAAGATAAGAAAGAAAATGGAAAACAGGAAGAAGAAGAGAAAAGCAAAAACAAATTCGAAAAAGAAAGGAAAAAGAGAAGACGAAAAGAAAGAAAGAAAGAAAAAGAGAAAAACAAAATCGAAAAAAAAGAAAAAAGAGAAGAAAGAGAAGAAAGAGAAGAAAATAAGAAAGAGAAAATGAAATCCGGAAATAAAGAAACAGAGAAAAACAAAAACAAACTCGAAAAAGAAATAAAAAATAGAAGACAAGAAAGAAAATGGAAAACAGAAAGAAGAGAAAAGCAAAAACAAACTCGAAAAAGAAGGAAAAAAGAGACGAAGATAACAAAGAAAATGGAGGACAGAATGAAAAAGATAAGAGCAAAATAAACAAGTGGAAAGTTATGTTCATTTTATGGAAATTCTGCTTCCTTATAAAAAAAATTTATTTTTTCAATAAGCAATCTTGAACAGTTTTTAAGAAGAAACTATTATTGAAAAATGATAATTTTAAAAGAAAAGAAAAAAAACTTTAAAAGTTATATCTAAAAATAGAATTTTAAATGTCAAAAATAATGAATCAGTGTCATTTTTCTCATAAATTTCTGGTACTACAGACTGTCCCGTCTTAAGACGAACATATAATTATATTTGAATAAATATATAAATAAGAACAAATAGTAATATTAAAGCTACAGATAAAATAGCAAAAATTGGATCGAAAAGGTCTTTTAAACTTTTCGAAATTTTCAGCCGTTCCGGAGTTATGGCAATTCAAAGTTGGCCAATGGCGCGCGAGCTTGATATCCATCCCCTCTTTCGTGACGTCCGCGCAGCGGAGCGGTACCACTAGGGACGCTACGATGCCGCTTCGGTACAGTGGCAGGCACCTGATTGGTTAACTTCAAACCGTTATAACTCCGAAACGGGTCAAAATTTTGAAAAGTGGTACAGGACTTTTTAATTCAATTTTTTCTATTCTATTCATACCTTTCAAAATGTTAACAGTTATATCATAGAATAGGATTTTGTCAAAAATTGATGTCAAAAATTTTACCATAATCATTGAAAGCGAAAATCGACACGATTACAATACTTCCTCCAAAAAGAAACAAAAATAAAGAAAGAAAATAAAATAAAGAAAAAGAAGGCAAAATAATCGTACCGAAAACAATGCTTCCCTATGAGGAAGCAAAAAAGAATGGAAAAAAGAAAACTAGGTTAAGAAAAGAAGAAAGAAAAATAAAAAAAGAAGGAATGAAAAAATAAGAAAAGTAAGAAAAGAAAAAGTAGAACCGAGCGCTCTTGGTGTCTCGCGATTTAAAATATCGTTGATTCGACCTGGATGCAATGCAGTAGAGGCTTGGCGCTTCTCTACGGCCACACGGAGGCCCTTTGTGATTTCGACATCGAAACAGCTTCTCGTAATTTTATTCGATCCGAGAGCAAAAAGAAGAAATCGGCGAGCCCCAAGGGCGATCGCACTCGGGAGGAATCGTAAATTTATACCGCACAAAACGCGACCCTGCTGCCAAGCAGTTTCAATCGTTAAACGCGAAACGGGACCTCGTAAAAACCGAGGATAATAACCAGCCCTCGGACTTTCCAGCCGAGTCGCCCTTACGCCCTTTTCTGACTCATCCATAATGTCCTGTATACATCCATTATCTACTCGTCGATAGAAAAGACCAGAAAGAGCTTCCGTTTCACTAAAACACGTATCGTTGACAAGGTGTCATGTCGGCCACTTAAATCCCTTCGCTTTTAGAATTCTTTTTCTCTACACCAAACATCTGACATATTTATCATCTATACAAATGTTTGCTTTTTCTGTAAATAAATAATTTCTGTAAATCAATTCGAAAATTATGTGAAAACAAATATGTATGACCATTTATTGGCAACACTATTGTATAAATTCTTTGAATTTTTGAAAAATAAATATTTTATATATAAAAAAAAAAAAAAAAAAAATTGGAAAATTAAATAAACCGCAAATTGTCCATTGAGAAAAAAGTTAACACAATAGCCCAAGTGCGAAATTAGAAACTGCACAATACTGGCAAGACGAACACCGAATCTTGGCAAATAATTTTAGACCAAGCATTTTAGTTTTTCGTAAACGAAAATAATTTTTAGCGCTTTTTTTCAACCACAAAAAAATACAAAAGCCTGTATGAATTTTTTCCGTTTTCTTCAACCACAAAAACTCAAAGAACAAGATTAGACAAAATATTAGGTTATGTTTGATGATTATAAATAAGTCGATTAACGCTTGGAAATAATTAATTAGTCATAATCTTCTACCGTAGTCTCCAGATCAATTCAGAAATAAATAAATAACGGTGAACAACTGTATCAGTTAAAACCTTGGCATTTATTTAAAACAATGTCGTCGACGTTTCGCCATACATATATCTAGGTCTCCTCAGGCGACAGAAACTAAAATATTACAAAAAATATTTTTTCCTTTTCCAACAAAAGCACAAAATAATACAAAAGTACAGAATTTTAAAGGTTAATCACATGTGACAAAAATTTTCCTTAAAACCAAAATAAATACACTTACAACGTAAAGTAATCCAAGTACACTGAAAGAAAAATTTATTTGATTCAAATAACCATTTACTTGTCTATTATCAAATAAATATTTATTTGAACCAAGTAATTATTATTTGAACCAAGTAATTATTATTTTAGACACAAATAATAATTACTTGGTTCAAATAAATATTTACTTGATAAAAGACAAGTAAATGGTTATTTGAATCAAACAAATTTTTTTTCAGTGTAATAAAAACAAAATCTACCAGAATATGTACTTTTTTAAATTAATCCATAACTAATTTCCCATCCTGTGATCTAATCACCTTAACAAAATAATATTTGTTAATATTTGATTATCTTTGTTAATAGAAATTAAATGTGAATGCTAAATGTAGCTGAAAATATGAAAAAGAGTATATAAATTGTTTCGACATTTGCGATATTACTGCTCGGAGTTTCGAAAAGATTTCCCGGGGAATAATCATCGAAATGGGTTTTTTCTAAACCCGAGAGGATCTTTGTGCTTTTTATACCGGTTTGATGTAAAAAACACCCGTTAGTTATTACTTAGCTTAATCATTTAGTAATGCGCTCTTTTGCTTTAGCTCTAATTGAGTCACGTGCCCACTTTAATAGATCAGTTTAGTAAAAAAGAGTTCTACTTACAAAGTATAAAATTTACTTTCTCCATACACAGAAAAAAGAAAGTCTTAAACCGTCTACACTATCAGTTACTTTTGTGGCTTGAAACAAGTCTAAGTCAGTTTTTTGTCTTAAAATCAGTCCAAATTGACACTTATGTAAAAGGTTCCAGCCAAAAATGGGCTGAAAATAATACTTCTTTTTTTCAGTGCACTTTTTTGAGAATCATTGAAAACACAGCTTGTGATAGATGGCATAACCTCAAATTAATAAATAATGTTATAAGGAGTAAAGTTTTCAAACAATCATTTTAAATGCTAGAAACGAAAGAAATCAGGGCTGATAAAAATCATGACTTTTTTAAAAAAATCAGAAAAATCAAATTTTAATTATATTAATAAATCATCTCATCTTCGCCTCGGCTTAACCTCGGTACGCCTTGGCTTCGATTCGTTCTGATTTATTGTCCTCGTATAAAGTGCTGTTTAGGGTCCTTGTATCACAAGGCTAATAAAGAAAGCACTGAAGAAGGCCCACATTGTGTTTGAAACGTTTGCTTATATTGTTAAAAATCTGTACTGATTTTTTCATACCTTGGATCCTAAAACCCATACAAATTGCCACACATCATTTTAAAAACTTAATGATTAATAATAATCATGAGTTTACAAACTCATGATTTAAATGTAAGAAATTCTTCGATTTAAATCATTGCAGCCCTGAAAGAAATTATGCTATTTTATTAATTAAAACATTATTTAATAAAAAAACAGTGTGCAAAAAACGAGAAAATGCAATTTTTGAAATTGGTAGTTTAAAAATTGCATTTTCTTAACCCACAATATTCTTGTAAATAATGAAATTTGATATACTCGCGTATATTAGTTTTAATTTTAAAACTAAACTGAAATATTAACGATAATTTCTACCAGTGTAACAATAAAAACAAAGATGAGTGAATTTTAGTCGAAAAAAGCACTAAAGAACGAGCGACGAAGAACAATAGGCAAAAAGAAACAAATAACAGAACTAAATTCCAAAGAAATGTGTATTATCAGAGTAAGAAATTCTCAGAAGTGTAGGACAACAATATAACAGTATTCTCACACTTCTCATCGCTTCATCAAAGAACAATTCACTTCCGACTGATGCTCGCATCCTTGTTCTTCATTGTCTCATTAAGGTTAAACTCGTTCCCATCTCGTAAGCTGATTATTATAAACTATCAATTACATCTTTAAAATGAAACTCAGCCTGAGGAAATTTCTCGCGTGTCTCTAAATTCCGTTATCTGTTGCTTGTAACACGTTTATCGCCCGGAAGGTTCGCCTCGGTCAGTCTCTCGACAATAATAATCTCCACAAGATATTTTAGATATATATTACTGTTTGTACTTTCAGAATAAATACTTACTTTTCGGTAGAGTCATCGGTACAGGTAAATATCTTGGCCACGTGATTTGGATCGAGGATTTTTTCAACGCAGTATTCCTTCGGCAGCAGTCGCAATTGTTGTCCTGTCGTTTGTTTAAAAACAAGCGTACCGTCAGGCTCGAGTCTCGTGTGCTTCACGTCACCAGCGATTGTCAAAGATTTCGGCTTCGGGCAATGAGGGAAGCCTGTTTTAATCTCGAAGGAAGAGGAAAGATTTGGGATCAGGGGGGGAGCGGTTTCTTCGTCTTGAGACTCAACACAAGTTCTCCTAGAAAGGAAAAAAAATTATTCTTATATATAAGTGGGATACAAAAGAAAACAAAATTACGCTTTATTCATGAAACAAAAAAGAACAAAAAAGAACAAAAAAGAAAAAAAAAGAAAAAAGAACAAAAAAGAATTTAAAAAGAACAAAAATAATGATAATGATGATGTTGAGGATGATGTAATAACCTAAATAGCACGTTATATTACGGCAATGTTGCCAGGACATTGCAAGGCAATATTGACAATATTGCATGGCAATGTTGCTGCAACCTAGCTATGTCCGCCTTGTCGCAATCTTGCCTCAATATTGCATTGTAATGTTGCGGCAATATTGTAGTGATGTTGCTGTAATATTGCAGCAATATTGTATAGTGATGTTGCTGTAATATTGCGGCAATATTGTATAGTGATGTTGCTGTAATATTGTGGCAATATTGTACAAAAAATTCGCAGAGTAATTTTGAGCTAAGTATAGAAAATTTTATACTATGTGAATATTTGGCACAATATTGACGCAATATTGCAGCAACTTCACTATGCAATATTGCTGCAACCTTGTCTGGAAATATTGTGGCAATATTGCGGGAAGGTTGCGACAATGCGGACATAGCAATGTTGCAGCAACATTGCCCCAATATTGCCATGCAATGTTTCCAATGTTGCCTTGAAATGTTAAGGCAATATTGCCGTAACATAGCGTGCTATTTGGGAAGTTTTTATAGAACGAAGAGATGCAACTTTGTGCCAAGTTTCATTACTTTATCGTTAATGTGAAATAAATCTAAGAAAAAATGACTTTGACACTTAAAAGTAATTTTTTGCCATAGAGGGAGTTTTATGTGTGATAAGCTTTTCATAAATTCGATATTAACCAAGTTGTAAACAAAGATTGCAGAATAAATCCACCAACTTTGAATTTGGCAGAGAGATGAAAAAAAGTATGAAATAAGTAATTCTTTTAGAAGAAAGTATCTAAAAAGACGACCCTGAAGTTCGCAACGTTTCCTTTCGTTTACAGAAAGTAAAGAAATATATTTTTGTTAATTGTATTTTAAATCTTTTTTATTTAACTCCCGCAAAGGTTGTATTTTGCACTGGTGAATGCAAAATGA
This sequence comes from Ganaspis sp. Gsp50, assembly GCA_011057455.1. Taxonomy (NCBI): domain Eukaryota; kingdom Metazoa; phylum Arthropoda; class Insecta; order Hymenoptera; family Figitidae; genus Ganaspis; species Ganaspis sp. Gsp50. The sequence continues at coordinate 6,247 of WNHD01027127.1, forward strand.
ACTTTTTATAAAGTTGGTAAATAGATATTGCAAGTATGATGCCAATTATATGAAAATATGAAACCATTTGGTTTGCCTTTTAGCTTATTTCGCAAACGAAGAAACGTTGCAAACTTGAGTACCATCTAAAAAGTAGGATTTCAAAAATAAGGCAAAAAGTTAGATTTTCAAAAATTAACTTGTTCAATTCTATTTAAGTCATTATGTTTTAAATATTTAGAGAATAATTTTTTTCAATTTTAATGATATTGAGCGGAATTTAAAAAGAAATTAATTTTAACTTATTGTTTCAATTTTCTTCATTTTCGTTTAATTTTCTTATTTTTAGTCATAAACGTTTGTTTATGTAAAAATTGATATCTTTTATTTCGCCCTGCAGGCTTAAATCTTTTGTTTAACAGTGTATATCTTCTTCCTTTGAAATAAGCCAATAACAAATTTTGTGCATAAAAACGATGATTTGTTAATCAAAAGTAATATTTACGTTCATTTTAACAATGAAATTTGATAAAACAATAAATAATACTTATTAATTTTATGATTCGACGCTTTTAAAAGCATATAAATCTCGATATAAATTAAAGTTACACTGAAATATGAGATTCAGAATTTGATGTTTTGTTTCAATGGAATTATATGTTGAAGAGAAATTTTAATTTACACTTGTATGTATCAGCATTAAATACATAATATAATCTAATCTTAATTTTATACATATGTTTAATAACATTTCATTTTTAAAATGAATGCAAATGTTGCTTTTGATTGAAAAACCAACGTTTTTATGTTAAAAGTTTGTTATTGGAGTCAGTCGTGTAGTTATTCCAACATGGGTCCCAAGTTAGCTCAACTTACAATTTCTTTCTTCGCATCCATATACGATGTTTCTTGAAAATCCCAAGATTCTACAGATATCGTAGTGCTTGGGATAATCCTTCAAATTTTTTCCTATTTAATGATAACTTTAATAATACTTAATCCTGATATTGAGACTTAGTAAATTGTCCACTATCTTACTTAGAAAATAATGTAAAACACCAACAATAATTGTAACACAATTTATTAAACGTTGATTTTTACATTCTCTAATTAAGTATAATCAAGTATAATCAAGTAGTCTCAGGGAAAAATTAATTACAGTCAATTCATTTTTAGTATGTATTTCATTAACTTTTGAATTATTATCAATTCACTTTCAATGTTTCATCAACTTTTGAATTATTATTGTTAATTCATTTTTAGTGTTTCATCAACTTTCGAATTATTATCAATTTTCATTTTTAGTGTTTCATCAACTTTTGAATTATTATCAATTCATTTTTAGTGTTTCATCAACTTTCAAATTATCATCAATTCACTTTCAATGTTTCATCAAATTTTGATTTATTATTGTCAATTCATTTTTAGGGTTTCATTAACTTTTGAATTATTATCAATTCATTTTTAATGTTTCATCAACTTTTGAATTATTACCAATTTTCATTTTTAGTGTTTCATCAACTTTCGAATTATAATCAATTTTCATTTTTAGTGTTTCATCAACTTTTGAATTATTATCAATTCATTTTTAGTGTTTCATCAACTTTCAAATTATCATCAATTTTTGAATTATTATCAATTCATTTTTAGTGTTTCATCAACTTTCAAATTATCATCAATTCACTTTCAATGTTTCATCAACTTTTGATTTATTATCAATTCCACTTTACTCTTCTTCTTAAACAGAAGTACAAGTTACATATCCAGAAAAAGGTAACATTATAGACCCGTTGGACGTGCAGATTGTGTCTTCTTCATCGTAAATCTAAGTCCAATTCTTGGACTCGACAGTTTTTTGTTGGTAAAAATATTAAAAAGTAATTCCAAATCATTTTATCTAGTTTTATTTCTGCATCTTGCAAGGAATACGAAAGAATAGGCAAGAAATGGAATTCAGAAATTTTAAAGAAATTGAATTCTTCACTCAGAAATTGTATGTGAGTTGAAAGTAACCAAAACATTTTTATTCCAAAAGATTTAACTTTGAGTCTTATGGAAATATAGACATATTTACCACAAAGTATTGGATATTAAGAACTTGGTGAAAATTTGTTTAATAGAAAATGGGTATGTAAGGATTAATTATCTGTTAAAAAGAGTGTCAAGTGTGAGAGTTAAAATTAATTAATTTCTTCAAATTCTACACTGAGAGAAAAGAATTCCTGAAACAAGAATAAAAATATACTTACAACTTATTCTTGTTTCAAGAATATTTTCGATTCGTTATAAGAATTTTTCATATTCTAGGTCCGAATCTAAGAATAAAGTAGATTAGATCCAATGCATTTTTGCATTGAACCAAGAAAACTTTTTTCTCAGTGTACATTTATAGGTTAGGTATAGTTATTTGATTAGCATTTTCTTCCAAAAAGTTGTCAGTTTTGGTTTTTTAAAACATGTTGACAGGGAATAACATTAAATAGAACATAATATATGGTCAAATTATAGTAAATAATAACAAAATTGATGAAAAAGTAATAGTTGCTGATTTGACTAGTTATGCGTCTATCGATAGAACTTCCTTAAATTTAGCCCAAAGCACGTTTACATATAATCTTCAGTTATTTATATAAGTAGGTAACCTCAGTTTACAGGTGCTATATTTAATTTTATTATTTTTTTTTTCTATTATTTTTATTTTATTTAATTTTTAATGTTTTCCTTCCTACTGGGCAGCTCAAGACAAAGAAAATTACTTCAATCTCAACTTCAATATTGAAGTAGTTGAAATCAAAGTTTGTGACTCGTAGCCATTCTTGCTATCATTCAAGAGGCCAAAAAATAAAAGCAAATTTATGAAATGTGCAATTTTTGCAAAAGAGAACATTTGTTGGTAACACATGCAGCTAATGATACGCAACACCTGTTTAGATTATGGATAATGAGCGACTTTTCACCTCGGTGAATTTGAAACATTAGAGGCATCCTTATTATCCATTAAATGCTTCTAGACGACTAGATTATAGGGGGTGTTTGCTACTAAGCTTAATTATTGAAAGGAGTTTCTAATTTATTACCAACAGCTAGTAGCGCTTGTATTCATGGGGCGAAACTTTTAGTAGCTCGAAAACAACCATGAAAACTGTTTTAATTACAGAAATACTGTTGTTAATTAGTGCGTGAATTTGAAAGTTTGGGAAAAACCGAGAAAACGACTATAAAGTTAAAACAGTAAAAAATAAATTCAGAAGTAAATGTAAAAAATATATTGGCTTTTTGTCAAACAAGAACAGATTCTACAAAATAGAAAACACATTTTCTGTAAATTTCAACGTTATCTGAATGTAATTAATATGTATAAACTTAAGTGTGTTTACAAAATCAAACCTTGGAAACACTAATGACAGAAATGAAGACAATAGAGCGTCAATGAAAATTTATTGGAATTAAAATGGCCATTATTATTAGAAGCAATACTAAAAGACATTTTATTGCATCTGATTGTGTGTAAAAATACACTCTCATTATTATGAGAATGTAAAAATTGTAATTTTTCATAATTATACTTATATAGAAAAATAAATAAATATACTTTTATAGAAAAATAAATCTCTGTAATACTTCTCAATAGAAAATGTAACGATCAATGCAACAAATTATATTTTCCATGAAACGAAATCTTTGTAATAATTTTCAATAGAAAATGAAAGTAATCAATGCAACAGATAATTCACGAATATTAAATAAACATAGCGAATGATTTTAAGACATCAAAGATTGGATCTTTGACGCCTTATTGTAGTAAAAAGATTACTTAAAAAGAAATAAAATTTATTAAGAATTTTTTTCAGTGACATAATATTATATTAGATTAACGTCTATATTAATATATTAAAGTCAAAACTTGATTTTGTTTTAATGTCTTATCACGAATTTCGATACTTCATTACTTTAAAATCTTATTACTGGTCTTAATGTTGTTTTTTCATTCTTAACGTCTTTTCACTAATGTCAATGTTGGCTTTTCCATTTAAATGTCTTCTAAAGTACTTCCATGCCTTCCATTTAAATTTTAATGTCTCCTTACGAATTTCAAGACCTTTTAAATTTTAGTGCATCGTTCAAAATTTGAATTCTTCTTTTTCAATTCTAATCATTTCTTTTAAATTATTTACATTTTCGAAAACTAATATTTAAATGCTTCCTTTTTCCTTTATTTAATTTTGCTTTTAATTTTCATTGCATTGTAATTAATTTCAATGCTTTCCTTTGTAATTTAATACATCCTCTTTAATTTTCATTTCCTTCCTTCTTTCTTTTTCTTTTCAATTTTAATGCACAATTTCAATGTTTTCTTTTCAATTCTACACGGAGAAAAGAAATGCAGTAAACTTTACTGACCTTAGTTCGGTAAAGTGAGGGCATATTGTCATTTCAGTAAAGTTTCAACTGCAAGTTTTTTAAAGAAATGAAACTCAGATTTTGTTGTATTAAATGCTAAAGGTTAGTGAGCTTTAAAGGAAAGATTACATTGAGCGCAGTAAACTTTAAGTTCAAGGACAAAATTTTACATTTTAGTAAAGTAAACTGAATGAATTATGAAATAAGAATATTCATCTCACTATAGAGTTGCTTTGATACATTATTTGGCATATATTCACATGCATTATACTCCACATTCTCAAAGTGCACATGTGATTATTCCTACCTACCGTATATAACGCTCCGCTGAATTTTTAACTTATAACTTAAAATCTACTCGCTAACAGGATTCGATCCCTCGACCCTATGCTAAAACAAACCGACGCTCTAACCATTTGAGCTATAGACGCCCGTATAAGAATATTCTGCATATTGCATATTTAAGCTGTATAAGCATGGGGTCGAGAGAAAACCTGGACTGGATATAGACACATAGGTCTAGGCTTCAGTTTACTGCGCTAGAATTCAATTTTTCGCTTTTCAAATCCAAACTCTATTAACTACACATTAATTTATATTACGGTTATTATATTTATATTACGGACAAATATTACGGTCGAAAATTTCAAGTTCTTTTTAGTAACATTTACTTTTGAATCATTTTACTTTCCTTTTTGTAAATATTACCTTACGTTTTGAAACTTCACAGCATTTTATATCATCCTTTCTTAAATATAAGTTAAATATTATCAAACTTGCACATATGTTCCAGCTTTACAGTACTTTTCGGTAAAGTTTAATGAATTTATTTTCTCCGTGTAATATTTTCCTTTCCATTTTTTATAGGTATATTTTCTTAATAATAATTGCAATGCTTGCTATTTAATTTTATTTGCATTGTAATTAATTTAAATGCTTTCTCTTAATTTTTATTCCCTTCTTTCTGCATTAGTAGCGTTTTTTCAATTCAAATCTGATTTTTAAATTTTTAATGTCTTCTTATATTAATGTTTACCTTTCCATTTCAATGTCTTTTCAATTACTTCAATGCTTCCTCTTAATTTTTATCTCCTTCTTTCTAATTTTATAGTCTTTTTTGTGTACTCTTATTGCCTTCTTTCCACTTTTAAAGTGTTTTCTTTTCAATTTTAGTGAATTTTTTATTAATTCAAATGTGTTCTCTCTATTGTTAATGCTTTTTCATTCATTTAAAGATACATTTCATATTGTCCAATTTTTCGGACAGTAACTTTTGCTAGTACATATGCAACTTTTTTATACTTTCTTGCAATAAAAACAACACTTTCAAATAAGGGCGAAAGTGTGTTTAATGCTATAAACATTAAAAACCCAACACTGTTAGAAATTTCAGTTGCGAATTTACAGCAAAAGTACAGGAAACAATTATCCAACAAATAATTACTGTATTTTAACTTTACTTAAAAACTGT
>WNHD01027324.1:0-10838 GCA_011057455.1 Ganaspis sp. Gsp50
CAATACTAGTTTTGACAAAAGTGCAATATCAGAACTAGTTTTGACTAGGCAGAACTAGTATTGACTGATTTCGGGTTTTGACGGTAACATATATATATAAATGGACAAAATCATCTTTCCTTTCTTAGAAATTTGACTGTGTTCTAGAATTACTCTTTTTATCTGATTCAATGTAAAACTAACAGTAAGTTCAATGTTAAAATAACAGTTACTTCCGTGTTAAATTAACAGTAAAATAAATGTTAAGTTAACATTAATTTCCATGTTAAATTACCAGTCAGATCAATGTTAGAATAAAAGTAAAATCAATGTTAAAATAAGAGTAAAATCAATGTTAATATAACAGCAAATTCTATGTTATAATGACTGTAAATTCAATGTTACAATAACAGTAAATTCAATGTTAAAATAACAGTAAAAACAATGCTAATATACCAACAAATTCAATGTTAAAATAACAGTAAGATCAATGTTACAATAACAGCAAATTGAATGTAAAAATAACAGCAAATTCAATTTTAAAATAACAGCAAATCCAATGTTAAATGACAAATAAAATCAATTTTAAAATAGCCGCAAATTTATTGTAAACATAACAGCATATTCAATGTTAAAATAACAGACAATTGAATGTTAAAATAACAGTAAAAACAGTGTTAATATAACAGAAAATTCCATGTTAAAATATCAGTAAATTCAATGTAAAAATAACAGCAAATTTAATGTTATAATAACAGTAAAAAACAATGTTAATATAACAGCAAATTCTATGTTAAAATAATAGTAAGATCAATGTTACAATAACAGCAAATTCAATGCAAAGAGAACAGCAAATTCAATGTTGAAATTACAGCAAATTCAATGTTAAATTACAAATAACATTAATTTTAAAATAGTTGCAAATTTATTGTAAAAATAACATCAAATTCAATGTTAAAATAACAGTAAAAACAGTGTTAATATAAGTAAATTTAATGTAAAAATAACAACAAATTCAATGTTAAAATAATAGTAAATTCAATGTTAAAATAACAGTAAATTCAATGTTAAAATAACAGTAAAAACAATGTTAATATGACAGCAAATTCTATCTTAAAATAATAGTAAAATCAATGTTACAATAACATCAAATTCAATGTAAAAATAACAGCAAATGCTATGTTAAATTAGCAGCATTTTTAATGTAAAAATTTTATAATATTCAATGTAAAAATCACACCAAATTCAATGTAGAACGTATACAATGACATGAAATTTAGTGTAAAACTCGGGCGTTGCTCATTGACATGAGTAAATAGCTATTATTTTCCTGACTTTTGACTATAATTGTGATATATACTGGTTTTTTTTTTTTTAATAACTGAATTGTTTCTTTTGCAGCCTGAGTGAATGCTATTTCGCGGGCAAGGGTGCGGCCTTGGTTTTACCGCCAAACGAGAGAGCACGACCCTCCCGTCGTGTATCGGCCGCAGGATGCGATATTCAACAGCATCTTCAGTCCATGTTTTATCTCTTGAGACCGGAGGAGACTTTGAAGATGGTAAGTTACAACTAATCTTTTCCAATTAATTACATGAATATCAATAAAAATATAATTTTTTTCATTCTCTATTTTGGAAAGCAATTACAAGTATTTTTGCCAGCTTACGTTTCTTTTCTAATTATATCAACGCAAATTTTATCATTTCAACCAGAATGAAAATTGTTTGTTAAAACAAGCAATGTTTTAGTTGATTTTACTACTCTTTTGGAATCCATTGCCAGATCTCTAGTTTGTCTATGGATTAAACTTTGTAAGTGTCCATGTACAAAGTTTAATCCATAGACAAACTAGATGATTGTGGTTTTTTTTAGACCAACCTTGAGTTTAGTAATTCCAACCAGAAGTTTGGTTAGTGTTACTAAATTATTGACTGGTCGTATTGAAATTTTGGTAAATGTTACACAAAAGTTGGTCAGAGTTAGTAAAATATTATTAAGAGTTACGAAAATGTCAGTTATTATTATTAAAATGTTGGTTAGCCTAACTAGAATTTCGGTTGAGTTTACCAAAATCTTGGTAGAAACTATACAAAAGTTTTTGCTTGAATTGAGATTTCAGGTATTTTTAAATAAGATTCAGGCTATATCGACAAGATGTAGAGTTTCAGTACAGACTTTACAGTTGTGATAGATGGCGCTACAATAAAAAAACTTGTGCGATGCGCTTGGACAGTTCTGTGCTAGTTAATATCAATTTCCATTTGGGCTATTGTCTTTTATTTCGAGTAAAATCTCTTTGACAGGGAAAATTGCCAATTGTCAGTTGTGAAATCATTAACTCTTGGCTTAAGCGATCTGCGTCACGAAATGGCCTTGAGTTCATGTAGCTGCTAATCACTTGCTCGCAATTAGAAAGTAAAACCATAAAACATCGAATCGTAAATTGGAAATGAGCTGACATACCTACCATTACTGATTTCTAAGTGTAACAGGTGTTTCTTGGTACATTACACACCCATACACCAAAATGCAAGCAAGACACAATCACATCCACACTACTTATTCTATTTCATATATGCTATTCATTTTTCACGCTCGCAAATTTTTAACCCATTTTATTAACTGACAGAAAATTGCATAATTAGTGCATTTAAGTTCGTGGCTAAAGTAATACTCCAGTCGTTTAAATAATTCGAGCAAGGGAAAATAATCTAAGATGCAAATAAAGTTCCGAACGTTCAAGTGAATGACATTTTTATTTTTCTATTTTTAAAAATTCACATCTGTCCAAAAATAAAACAGTCCGTTCAAAAGAGCGTTCCGAACTTTAGAAACATATTTTAAGACCGAGAAAGTCATTCGTTTTTGCAATTTTTAATTTATACATTTGTTTCAATACATTGTATAAACCTTGTTTCAAATTTTGAGTCACGATCTAGCATCCACTCTCTGAACTAATTTCCGATCGGTGGGAATTTAACATTTTCGTCTAGTTTCTGGAAATGCTAGTTTTATCAACAATTTTAAATCACCCTGTAGCATCTAGACTTTGAATTCGATTAACTCTCGATTTATGAAGAATAGTGATAAATAACAAAATACGGATCATTTTAATTTTTGTCTTCTTTTTAAAAGTGAGAAATTTAACAAAAAAAGTTGAATCACCCTGTAGTATCTAAATTTTCAATTGTATTAATTTTCAATCTATATCGTGAAGAAAAAAAACAAAAAACATACGGTTTTTTTTTCAATTTTCGTCTCGTTTATGGAAATGCTAGTTTTGTCGACAATTTTGAGTCACCCTGTAGCACCTAAACTCTGAATTCAATTAATGTAGGAAGAATAGAGAGAAATACAAAAAAAAACTAATCTTTTTAAGTTTTGTGTAATTTTTAAAAATGACAACTTCAACAGAAGGATTTGAATCACCCTGTATAGCAGACAAACGTTGAATTCTATGAATTTCCGATCTATATGGGGAATATTGAAAAATGCAAAAATAATATACGAGTCTTTCCAATCTTCGCCTAATTTATGAAAATTATAATTTTAGCAATTCAAATTTTAACAAATTTGAGTCACCCTGTAGCATCCGAACTTGAAACTCGATTTTCTCCTTATAAAGGAAAATGTAGGAATATAAGAAAAGACGTGACTTTAATTTTTGTCTAGTTTCTAAAAATGCGAACGTTAGATAAATTTCGAGTTACCCTGTACATACAGGACAATTGTATAGGGTGTATCTATGGAATTTCTTCTAATTTTATGAGAAATGTGCTATTTTCTATGCACAGAAAAAACCCAGGATCAAATTGAGTAGCGTATGCTACTCAACTTGAAGCGCACCAGAAATGAGTCGCGTAGATGGCGCTACTTTCTATGTCAGTGAGTTCAAGTTTTTTCTGTGTGTTGAAAAAAGGTTTAGGCTCTTGTGTTGTGACTATATATGTATATTAAGATGAGAATGAGGTGCATTTGATGGACAGAAATGTGAACTGTGCAAACATCGACCTACTTGTGCGAGTGGCATGGGCAATCGTGATAAAGATGACGTATGTCACGATTGTTCCACGAGGCAAGGAGGTCGAGACCAAAGAAAGTTGATGACTTCCAGTGCACGTTAGTTCAACGCACCACCATCCATGAATTGCAAAGTGGCCCCTGCGATGACATTGTTTATCAGCATTCGCTCGAAAAATCTTTCTTCCGTTAAAATATTTCTTTTCTTTTTTTTTCAGCTTTCCTAGGTTCGTGTGCTTACAAAAGTCGATTCAGTCAATTTCGTCCAATTATTGTAACGGGCAATGTTTTTTTGAATTTTAAATTGGCAGTAATGTAACTTGAAAAGATAACAACTTTAGGATGATATTTCTATATTTAATATAGCATGGAAATTTTCGAAATTTAAATTAATGTTATTTCCATTAAACTAATGTTAAACTTATCAGAGTGTCTATTAACCGGAAAGACTCGAAATTGAGATTAACAGGTGAAAACTGGGGGAAGAGTTGCGAATTATTTGGGAATAAAGTATGTAATGAATTAATAATAAGTCTGTTTATTTAAAATTAGGATAAATGAACGAAAAGTATACCTATATGTTTGTTAAATATTCATCTTACTAACACAAAGTGTGTGCGATAAAAGTTATACACAATTGTAAATGTAATAAAAACTGTGTGCGATAAAAATTATGTGCACTAAAAATTATGTGCACTAAAAATTATGTGCACTAAAAATTATTCAAAAGTTAAAATTAAGTTAATGTGGATTCTTAAAAACAAAAAATTATCTGTATATACAAAATTAAGTTAATGTGGATTCTGAAAAACAAAAATTATCTGTATATACAAAATTAATGTATATTATTTGGAGTCGAAATTTTGATATATATAAAAGAATACCTATAATAAATAGTTAAGTAATTTCTTATAAAACTGTATACAACTTTTATACTATCTTTAAAACCTTTTTTGGTGCTCGCACACTTTTAGTCACACAAGGCTTTCACTTTTTTCTGCCTTGACCAAAGTAGCCACTTGGATTTAATGCTTAAGATTAAAAAAAAGTATTTGCATGTTTGCCCGCACATAATTACAACAAAGTGCTCTTTTCTACATGCTGAAGATTTACTCTGGAAACAAATTGTTTCTTCTTCCTCTGTTGCATTTTATAGAAAAAGAGGAACATCAATCTTTATGCAATTTATAAAAGGGGTTGCTTTTAATGAGCCGCTTCAAATACACTCTCGTCTCTTATTGCAATAGCGAAAGCTCTTTGATATGACGGTGGGATGGTAGACATAGGAGAGGGAGTGTCATGAACATGTGTATATCGTTGTATACTACATCATCATTCCTTGATGAAGGATCGCTACTGAGAACCCCGACCTACTTTTCTCTACTTAAACACCCTTGGTCCATGGGATGTCAACACTGGGGTGCAAAAGAGTCTTGGAAATGGTCGATCGAGACAAGGTTGTTGTTGCATTCGGGTCAGGGAAAATCGCTCAACCGAACTAATAAGCTACATTTTACAGAACAACAGTCTCGGCTTTTGTATACAGAATTAATTAATATATTTCTGAGCCAGCATTGGCGTTCAAATTGTGCCATCGTTGGGCCAATGTTGGCACCGTTTCTCAGAAATTTAATTTGCTGAAATTGAGCCAAATCTTGGCCTGATAATGGAAAATTTGAAATTCTCATGGAATTACATTGTTCCTCATGGAATCATGGAAATATCATGGAATTTTCACTTATACCATGGGAATTTATTTTCTTTACTGAAAATCTTTAGTTTACAATGTTTATTAAGTTTTAACAAAATTAGTAATATACTTTTTTCTAGCGAAAAGAATTTCAAAATATTTCAGAATAATTAAAATGTATTTAAAATATTCGAACAAAAAAATAGAACTACTTTACATTACTTCAGACCACCTCCAAATACTTCAAAATATTACGAAATACTTACAATATTTTTAAAATATATATTATATTATACATGAATCATAATTATAAGTTTACGATGTTTTATTTTTATCAATAATGTGTTGTGTAGAACACAAGACAAAAGAACAATTATAATTAATAAGATGATTATATTGTGAATTTGTAATTGTTTTGTTTATATAAAAAGATTATTTGACCTGTTTACAATAAATAAACTAAACCAAAATATTTCAAAATACTTAAAACTATTTTAAAGTACTTCAGACTACTTCAAAATATTTTCTAATAATTCTCAATACTTCAAAATATTTTCTAATAATTCTCAATACTTCAAAATACTTTAAAATGGGCACTTCAAAATCCTTTATGTTACTCCAAAGATTTCAAAATAGTTCAAAGTATTTAACAATATTAAGTATTTTAAGTGTTAAATAAAGTATAAAAAGATTTCAAAATATTAGTGTTTTAAAATATTATAAAAGTATTTAAAATACGTCCGAGTACTTCAGAATACTTCAAAATATATAAAAATACTTATAATTACTTTAAAGTATTGCCAAATATTTTCTAATGATTCCAAATATTTTAAAATATACTTAAAAAAATTTTTAAGTACTTAAAGTGTCTCTAAAATACTTCAAAATGTTTAAAAATGCTTGAAACTTGTTTAAAATTTCTTTAAAATATTTCAAAATACTTCAAAATGTATAAAAATAATTCAAAATATATAAAAATATTTCAAAATATATAAAAATACTTAAAGTTCCTTTAAAATACTTCAGACTACTGCTAAATCCTTTGAAATATTTCAATCCTTTACAAAATATTTAAAAATGCTTCAAATTACTTTAAAATATTTAAAAATGCTTAAAAAGTCTTTAGAAAATTTAAAAATACTTTAAAATATTTAAAAATATTTCAAATTACTAAACATTACTTTAAAATATTTGAAAATTCTTAAAAATACTTTAAAATATATCAGACTACTTAGGGGCCATCCATATATTACGTAACGCTTTTTTTGAAAAATTTAGACCCCCCCCTCCCCCCTCGTAACGTACTACTGCATACATTAGCGCCATTTTTAAGAATACTTCTAAATATTGAAAATTACTTTAAAATTTTTGCAAATACTTCCCTGTACATCAAAATATTTAAAAACACTTAGAAATACTTAAAAATATTTAAATATACTGAAAATCACTTTAACTTACTTCAAAATTCTTTGAAATATTTTAAAGGAATTTAAGATATTACTATTTAATTTTATTTCAAAAATTGAAAACTGTGAAAAAATTACTATTTAAATAGTATTAAGTAAAGTACAAAATAATAGTAAAATATTAGTTTTTTAAAACATCTTAAAGGTATTTACAATGTTTGAAATTTGAAAAAATCTTAAAAATTAACAAAATGGTGGCAGATTTTAGAAAAATAAATAAAGTCAATTTTTTTCAAAAAAACCACACTTTTTTGCTCAAATTTTTAACAGAAAAATTTAATATTCTCTCTGAACAAGTGAGTCCTGCCTATAAAGCTGAAATTTCATCTGGTCGTGTAAACGTGAAGAAATTGCGCATATAATTTAATATTTAGACGGGTATAAACGCATCATCGTGTCACGAAAATCCACTTTAATGACAAATCGCCTGCCAAGGGAAACAGTTCAACAAGCAACAATGTAGCAGAGCTTTGCATTGTAAATTACAAGATATAATCCGCTGACAGCGATAGCAACTGATTGGGTGCACGGCTCCTGGTATTATTGTATCCTTGCAATGTCCTATAAGATGAAACTCCTTGTAGGTTTGCCTGCATGACGTCCTATATCGTAAATTCGCTAGGTCGATTCCAATATTTATTGACCTGCTCCGCGGGTTCCAGTTTCGACAGCTGCTACTGTTCACGTTTTATAAACTCGCTCTAATGTCACCCGTATTGTAGCTATACTTTTACTTGGCAGAAACTATCCCCTATTTTTTCCCATAAAACGCTTCATACTCGTTACGTGGAAAAAATCCATTTCATGTATCATAAAAACACCAATAACAGTTTTATTGAATAAAAATCCCGATAATATAGTTTTATTGCGCAGAAATAGTAATAAGAGTTTTATTTTTTATTATTTTATATACATAAAAGTACTGATTATAGTTTTATTGTATAAAAATAATGATTATAGTTTTACTGTATAAAAATACTGATTATAGTTTTACTGTATAAAAATATTGATTATAGTTTTACTGTCTAAAAATACGGATTATAGTTTTACTGTCTAAAAATACTGATTATAGTTTTACTGTCTAAAAATACTGATTATAGTTTTACTGTATAAAAATACTGATTATAGTTTTACTGTATAAAAATACTGATTATAGTATTCTTTTCAAAAGAATACTGATAAAAGTTTTTATTGCACATATAAAAATACTAATAACAGTTTGATTGAATAAAAATACTGATAATAGTTTTATTGCGCAAAAATTCTAATCACAATTTTACTGAATAAAAATACTGGTAATTGTCTTTATTTTATAGTAGAAAGACTATATTAACACTTTTATTAAATAAAATATGTTGCACTAAATGAAAATACTGCATTAACAGTTTTATGAATAGTTTTATTAAAGATGATTTTTGTTTGTTTTCATAATTGAAGGTCCGCATGTAATATAACTGACTCTACGCGTGTGAACCAGATTCTGGCTGCGCAAGAAAACTGCCTGTTAGCTCAGAGGCAGTTATTGCACGCGGCCTCTAAATTATCTAGTGTTGTTACTATTGTTATTTTTATAAATGTCCTTTTTGCAACGTCATTCATGAAAAAAGAATATTTTTAAATATGCACAGTTTTAAATATGCGTACGTGTGAAATAGGACTTTTTTAAAGAATGCATGTGGTAGATTACTTTACAGACAGTTAAAATTGCGCATGCGTAATTTGCCTACTTTACACACAGGTCTGACTGCGCATGCGTCACTTGGGTACTCTACGCATACAGTTGCGACTACGCATGCGCCGAATTATCACTTTACGCCCACTTGTAATAGCGCAGGCGTCCTGTTGCTGCTAGAATTGCTCCATCTTTCGGACTCATCTACAATTCAGTTCTTTGTTGTGTTCTACAATATGCTCAATTTAATATCTCCAAATGTTTAATTCAGTCACATTCGTATTATTTTTTGACTGGCTTTTAAACAAACAGTATCATATATTTTAACATTTTTTGGGTTCATTTTACAAAAGAAGAGAATGCAAAAAAAGTGCGTTACACACTAACTTATTTTATGATGTTCAAGTCCACAACATTTATAATTAACGTTTTTAAATATATTTTCTTATTTATTTTTTCTATTTATTTCTTCTATTTATTTTTTCTATTTATTTTTTCTATTTATTTCTTCTATTTATTTTTTCTATTTGTTTCTTCTATTTATTTTTTCTATTCAATTTTCAGTTCAGGGATTTTTTGAAATCTATTTTGTTTAACAAATGTTATTAAACAAATTTTAGGCAACATAATATTCCGTTGGATAAGGGACCGTCCATAAATTACGTAAGGGTTATAGGGAGGGGGGTGGTTGAAATGAAATCTTACGCCCCATGTTAATTTTTAATTTTTACTGTACAAAAAATCTTACATAGAGGCGTGGGTGGTTAAAATTATTTGAATTTTACCTTACGTAATTTATGGACGGTCCCTAAATTAAATTTTTGTTGGATCATTGCGAGGATCATGGATAGAACGCTGCGAACTTTAACCAGGTTTTATTTTACACACTTGTATTACAAATAACTGTTTCATGATGATTTTTTGAAAATTGATTTCCAGGTAATTTTTTCTTTTTTGTTAACGCGGAATTTTTGTGCATTACTTTAAAGAAGAAACCTGTAGATGTTGGGTGTGAAAGTTGACGTGAGTTATTGTTAGTTATTATAAGGAAATGAGGCAGTATGCATACCTAGAAATGAATTGTTTTCTGCCTGGAAAAAAGAAGCGGGAATGACCCTCGATGGCGAAACTCGAAACTTGTGCGAGGTCACCGGAGTAAACGGTACCGGTTGATAGTGCCGCCAGAACCGTTTGGCCGACGGCTTTTTAGTGACCCGTTACTTTTTACGAAGGCACTTGAAGTTGCATGCTCATTTGGGGACCTTTTATGCGGAAAGTGTCAGCGACCTCGGTTACCATTAAATGCTCGGCTTGTGAACATCCGGCCTTTTGTTCTTAACTAGTCAACCTTCAACTTTATATTGATCATCTGTGAGATATCATCGATTTCACGTTTTTCTCACTCATCTCGTTTTATTATCCAGTGTCTCATCTGATTTACTCTCTCTCTCTCTCTCTCTCTCTCTCTCCTGTTCTAGCACCAAATTCATTACAACCGGAAAATTGTCACCGATACTTTTTCTAAGCTTTGAGAAATAGTGCGTAATTCACGGAGAAAAACCGCAAGTAAAGTGAACCTAAAACTTAGGTAAAAATTACTTAAGTAGATGAGTTAGAGTACTTAAGTAAAAATTACCTAAGTGCTTAAGTAGAATTTGCTTAATAATTTAGGTGAAGTTTACCTAGTACGTTAGGTAAATTATACTTAACTACTTTTTTCAAAATATAAAAACGTTAGGTAAATATTACTTAAGTGATGTTAAGTAGATTTTACTTAAGGACGTTCATTCGATTCAACATAACCTCAAACTGAAAAGTTGTTTTTATTACGAATTAAAAAAGTAAATAAAATGAATTTCATAAATTTTCGAAAGATTCATTTATGCAGTTCTCATAAAAAATTACATTTATTAAAAAAACATTGTTATATTATTAGATAGCAACGAATTCAATTCGTCAAAAAAATTTTTCCACATCGCTTCTATAGAAATTTTTAAAAATGATTTAA
>WNHD01027558.1:0-10649 GCA_011057455.1 Ganaspis sp. Gsp50
TTTATAATTAATTATAATTATTTTTTTATTTCCAAATATTGTTCAAATTAATATTTTTAGATAATTGTGCGCAATAATTTCTAGATAAACAGAGTATTACTTTATTATTATTAATTTTGCAATTAATGTTTTCAGTCAAGTACATTGATTAATTTTTAAAATCTTAATCTACATTTTGAATCCGCCATTTTGGATTTTTTAATTTGGACTTCAGATTTGGATTCAGCGACCCTAAAAACCTTCGAGTGAGCATTATTATCCAAATACGACGAATTTTTAAATTTTTGTCCGCCATTTTGGATCCGCCATTTTGGTTTTTAAAATTTGGACTTCAGATTCGGATTCGGCGACCCGAAAAACGTTAAATAAAACAATCAACCAAAAAATTTTTTTTCGAAACATTTTTGGCACAAACGAGATTTTATAGCTGGACTGCTAAAGGGTTAAAAGAAGAAATTAAAGTTGAAGAGAAGAAATTGAAAAAAAGAAAATGATTAAAAAAATCAATTAAAGTTGAAGAGAAGAGATTGAAAAAAAGTATAAAAAGTATTATAAAAAGAAAACTAAAGTTGAAGAGAAGAACTTGAAAAATTACAGGAACTGTAGAAAATTTACACAAAAAAGAAAGTTGAATGAATTAAAAAATTGCAGTGTCAGGACTGAAGAAATAGGCGATTAAAAAAAAGAAAAGAAGCTACTAATGTCTGGTTCTATGATTTTGAAACATTATTTTCATAGGTGTGTTTTATGGCTCCTTGTAGATAAAATGTACTTACACTTATTCTTTTTTTTTTATTCTACCTGTACCTAGTAATAATCGGTTTTATATATAAATAGTATAAAGCTTACTAGTAGGCTCTTGTTATAGTTTAACAATCTGTTGTTTCTCTTTTTTTTTGTATTGTAATCTATTTCATAGCTTGGTACAACGCGATATTCATTTTTCGATATATTTATATACATATATCTTATTACATGCTTCTTCCAATAGGGAAGAAAGTCAACCCTTCGATTTCAAGACTTGGCGACTTTGTCGTCGGAGTCTGCGCGACCTTCTGCGTAATTCGATTTCGATAAACGGGCAACGGCTTCCTTCTTGATTAACCCAAGTCCATCGAACGTAATCTGTCGTCCCGGATAATCAGGAATTTGTCAAAATTCTTGCTTCTTCATTTCTTTCAATTCCAGGAACGAAAAACTACTTTCGAAAAAAATCCAGTCTTTTGAAACGCTTTGAGGGTTCACCCAAGAAAAGTGGGTTATTCAAACATGAACCTCAGTGAGTAAAAAGGCGTGGAATTTTTTTAGGAAAAATATTTTTTGTTCAATTTTTTGGGAGATATTCTATTTAATATAAAAGTTCGTCTTGAGGAGTTTTTGTATCCAGACTTTTTTTTTATAAAATGTTTGAAAATTTAGTTTTATGAAAATTCGGGTTTTATGAAAGAGACTTTTTTGGGTTCATGTGGGAAAAACTTGTTTTTCTGGGAAGACTTGAAATGAAGTTTGTGAAACGCTCGATGGAATTTAGTTTTGGATTTTTTGAAAAATCTGCTCGAAATCGAATGCTTTTTTTTATAGAGATACGCCTCAGGCTACTTACAGTATTACAATTAATATTATCGTAGATTAGCAGTTACTTTAACGTTCACTTATGTATACTTTTTTTTTCTCCCCGTCATTATATGGTCGTGCGAGAAAGTCTATTTTAAGTCAACTGCCTTTCGAGAGCTTTCGCCAAGATCAGGTGTCATCGATCGATCTTGTATTTTTTTTTTCTAGTGCTCGATTAATTTTAGGAGCGTCTGAATCTCACTCTATCGTCGATGCGTCGGTTTTTATCTCCTATCTAGAATTTTAAGAAGCCCACTTTTTCGGAACGGCACCCCGCAGACGACGTGATTTTTCAACTTTTTTTTTAAAAAATTTACAGCTTTTATCAACTTTTGAACTCATGTTCAGAACTTTTGAACTCATGTTCAGAACTTTTAGAACATTCAGAATTTTCAGAACTTTCGAAACTTTCAGAACTTTCAGAACTTTTAGAACATTCAGAATTTTCAGAACTTTCAGAACTTTCAGAACTTTCAGAGTTTTCGATTTTTCGGAGATTTTTTCCATCAATTTTTGGATGTTTTAGATGAAATTTTCTTCTAATTTTGAGTGCGATTATTAAATTTGGTTTATCGTGGAAACGTGTCACTTTTAGGTACATTTCGCCTGCTGCAATTTAATTAATTGCTCGCTTTGTTTGCGGGAAATTTCATTTTGCATAAAGCAGTTTTCTTGAAAACTTCAAAGAGAAGGCGCTCGCTATTGAATTTAAGGCTTCAGGATGCGTTTTATCTTGTGAAGAGCGTAGGATTTAAAAAAAAAATAAATAAAATGGAATAAAACTCAAGGAAGTAGTCTCAAATTGAGTCTGGCAAAATTCAATTCCACTTGAGCCAATTTAGTGGTTTCTCGCCGTATCTGCTGAATCCAGTCTCCTCAATTTTTTTCCATTTTTTCCTCCTCAGATTCTTCTTACTTTCATTCTCATTCTCATTTGCAATTTTCAGCTTTCACACACTAAACCATGCAGAATTATTTACTGTGCTGTAGTATTTCAATTTCGAATTCTCAATTACTTTCATTAACAAAAAATTGTCAATATTTCACTTGTCAATTTCAGTAACCAATTTTAATTGACAATTTCAGTTATTAATTCCACATTTTAGTTATTATTTTCAATTATTATTTTCAATTATTAATTTCAGTTATTAATTGCAATTATTAATTTCAGTTGTTAATTTCAGTTGTTAATTTCAGTTTTTAATTTCAGTTGTTAATTTCAGTTGTTAATTTCAGTTATTAATTTCAGTTATTAATTTCAGTTAGAAATTTAAGTAACAAATTTCTGTAAGACAGTTTCAAATTTTGGTTACATTGAAATTTACAAGCCACTGATTGCGATTGTGAAGGCTGTTTTGATTTGTGTGAAAAATTGAAGGGTTTTGTGTTTTAGAAAGAAGGAATGACGGAGTTTGTGAGAGGATTTAAGTGGCAGATGGAGAGAATTTGGGGAATTTTTGAAAATGGGGAATCGTCGTCAGGCGGTGAAGTTTCAAAGCTTCCAGGATGAGCCGTCCTTTTTTGAAAGAATTGTGGCGAATTGATATGTCTGCTGCAGTTGGATGGGACGATCAATTGGTTCCGGACCGAGTGAAGGGCTTTCTTTGCCTAGCTACCGAATGAGACAGCGATTGGACTTGTGAGCTAGACGAAGCTTCTTGTTTTTAGAATCGGTGTGACTGGCATCATTGTACCGAATAGAACCAATACGAGATTCAAGATTAAAAGAAGATGAGTCCCGCTCGTCTCACGCCTCAGCTGAGAACTCGAACCGCTGCAGGTCTCTTTTGAATCCAGTTTAGCTGAAACAAAAAAGCCATTCATTTTCAAATGAACAAGCAAATCAAATTCTAATTCAGTTAGTTGACACTTAAAAGTGTCAAATTGACATCGAGAATATCAAATTAATATCAAAAATTACAAATTGGTATCAAACATATCAAATTGGGATCAAAAATTACAAATTGGTTTCAAAAATATCAAATTGGGATCAAAAATTACAAATTGGTATCAAAAATATCAAATTGGTATCAAAAATATCAAATTGGGATCAAAAATTACAAATTGGTATGAAAAATATCAAATTGGTTTCAAAAATATCAAATTGATGTTAAAAATACCAAATTGATGAAGATTTTATAATCAATTTGGTACTTTTGCCATCAAGATTATACTTTTTGGTATTAAGATGAAACTGTAAAAAAACTGTGTTTTTTGTTCCATTCAAACGTTATTTTTGAGAAACTGAAGTACACAGAAAAAACTTGAACTCACTTTTGGTGCAACTCAAGTTGAGCAATGCTAAACGACATAGAAAGTAGCGCCATCTACGCGACTCATTTCTGGTGATCCTGGGTTTTTTCTGTGTACGTTTCTTGGATAAATAATAACAATAACATTAACAATAGTAAGAAAAATACCTAATATTCAAATTTGTTCATAGTTTTCAGTTTTCAAATAATAACACCAATCGGACTTCTTTGTTAACAACTTTGTTAACAACTTCGTTAACTACTTCGTTAACTACTTGGTCAAATCATTGAAGTTTCTATATTAATCTTCACGAATTAAAGCAACAGACTTTAATAATTAAGGTCTATAAATCAATTTTCAGAACTAATTTAATATTAAAATAATTGTTTCTATTAATCTTTATTCCGAAGATTAATAATTCTTTAATAAAATCATTCAAATTTATATTAATTTCCATATTTAGATGAGACTAATTTTGATTAAAATCGCATTTAAAAAGCATCGTGTGCATTTACACGTGCAAATATGAGTATGCAAATATTTCGAGAATGAAGCTGAAGAAGCGGAAGAAACGGATAACAAAAATTTTCAAAGTCTGGAAGCCCTGCTGATTATAATATGTATTCTTCATTATCTGGATTAGAGACGATGAATAGCGAAACGCGAAACAATAGACAAAAAAAGAAAGAAAAAGAAAGAAAAAGAAAGAAAAAGAAAGAAAAAGAAAGAAAAAGAAAGAAAAAGAAAAAAAAGAAAGAAAAAGAAGAAAAAAAGGGCACGAAAGAGATTTGCTGCTGAAAATAATAGCTTTTATGAGAATAATTTGCTAAAAATAGCTGGGGTATTTAATTTTATAAAGCGAAATTAAAACGAGTTTGTAACAATGGATAAAATCAATATCGTTCTATTCCAGGTTGGCGTCACGAGGAGAGAGAAAGAGAGAGCGAGAGAGAAGCTGAGTGATGTGCCAAAGGCAACAGCCCGATTTATTTTGACTGGCATCTCGTACTAACTGACAGCAACTACAAACTGCGAACAACACAGATGCACATTTTATGCAGATTAAGAGTTTCTATATAGAATAGGTGTATCCACTGAAGGGAGTTATAACCGTTATAACTATCTTGAGTGTCTGAGTTCTTAGGTAATCCGGATGCTGAGAAGATGATGCTTCACATTCAAAGTTTAACTTTACCAGGATTAACTACATCTCAAAATCCACAACCAAACCTTCACAACTTCAGGTATAACAGCATCAAATTTAAACTTATCCTATAAACCGTTTTTAATCACTCATTCATTAAAAAATTTGCTTTTCAAAAAGTATACTTTTTTGCGAAATTATCAGCAGATTTAAAATCAGACAGTAGAAAAAGCAAATATAGTCAAACCGACGCAGTAAGAAAGAATTAAAGCCAGACAGTAGAAAAAGCAAATATAGTCAGACCGACGCAGTAAGAAAAACATAAAGCCAGACAGTAGAAACAGTAAACATAGTCAGACCGATGTAGTAAGAAAGATTTAAAGTCAGACAGTAGAAAAAGTAAACATAGTCAGACCGACGTAGTAAGAAAGAATTAAAGTCAAAAAGTAGAAAAAGTAAACAAAGTCAGACTGACGTAGTAAGAAAGAATTAAAGTCAGACAGTAGAAAAAGCAAATATAGTCAGACGAGCGCAGTAAGAAAGATGTAATACGAGTCAGTAGAAAAAGCTAGCATAGTCAGACCAACGCATCAAGGGAGGTTTAAAATGAAATAGTAGATAAAGCAAAAATTGTCAGACCAAATAAAGAATTATCTTGCTTCTTCTACTGTTTTACTTTAAATCTTTTTTGCTTCGTCGGTCTGACATTGCTTGGTTTTTCTACTGACTGAAATTGAGTTAGTCTGACTACTTTTGGGTTTTCTACTGTCTGACTTTAAATCTTTGTTACTGTGTCGGTCTGACTATGTTTGCTTTTTCTACTTTCTGACTCGAAATCTTTCTTACTGCGTCGGTCTGACTAGTTTGTTTTTTCTACTGTCTGACTAGTTTGTTTTTTCTGCTGTCTAACTGGTTTGCTTTTTCTACTGTCTGACTGGTTTGTTTTTTCTACTGTCTGACTGGTTTGTTTTTTCTACTGTCTGACTTTAATTCTTCCTTACGGCGTTGGTCTGATTTTGCTTGCTTTTTCTATTGTCTGGCTTGAAATCTTCCTTACTGTATTTTAAGAAGAGAGCCGAAACTATGTGTCTTTGAAAATTGTTCGGAAACGTTGCAACTATACAGATTTTATCTAGTAATTACGTTATTTCCAAATTATTCCCAAAGATACGTAATTTCTGCTGTCTTCTTAAAACATAATATGCTTATCTAAGAAAGATTTGACAATTCTGAAGTTTCAAAGAAACACTTCTGAAGTGTTAAAAAAATATAGGCATATTCGATTTGTGCAGTGATATACAGATTTATATAGTTGAATTATAACATAAATTGAAAAAGTCAATAGTTTAGGAATAAAGGAAATGAGTTTCGAAATATGAGTTTTTTGAAAAGTTGCCTAACTTTTCAAAAGTAACTTTGAAAAGTTATCTGCTGATTTGTCTTTTCAATTGTCAAGTGTTTCTGAAAATTTAAAAGTTCTTTACAATTTTCTTTGAAAGATCTCTTTCAATAATTTATATCTTTTTACAGTAACAAATTTTTCACTTGAAGTATATTGAATGTTGAAACAATGAAATCAAATATATACTGATAAATGTTATTATAAATGTATTGCAATGTTGAAACAAATTTTGCAACTTATCGTTTATTCGAGTTAATAAAAAATCATTGAATTTTTATTTATTTTTTATTTTTTTATTTATTGAATTTTATAAACTTTAAAATGTTTTAATATACAAATCTGTAAATTATGTACCGCACAGTTTTGAAGTTTGCTTAGAAAGTTTCTACCATTTCTACTCAATTTTCTGAAAACTGTAAAATTTAATTTACCTGCGGTTGAAAGGTTTGAAAAGTTTAGTGAACCATAGAAATTAGAATTTTCATTTACCATCTTTCTATTGCAAACGAGAATTATATATGAATTAACTTTTGTCCGGTCTGTACAAAAATGAGTATATTTTGCGAACGAAAAAAGCTTTCCAATCATCTGTAAATAATTGTAAATTTTTTGAGTTTCATAAAAAAATTTCAGTACTTTTTTCATTTTTCAAAAGTTTAGAAGCATTAGTTTGTTAAATCATCTCGTTTCTTAAATTGTTACATTTCCGCATAATCAAATTTTGCCTCAAATTCTTTTTGAAATTAATAGTTGATTCAAGAATTTAAAATACTGCTGAACTAGAAAATTATATACGACTCAAATTTGCGAAAGTAAATTATATTTGATGACGAACTTCCTGTTTTGTGTTAGGATCATGTTGGGCATTGTTCTTTTGAAGTAGGTTGTGTAGTGGAAAGCTCGAGCATGTAATAAATATATCTGATTGTTGAACGATGGCACTGGGAAGCTTGTGAACGCACAGCGGCTTTAGATGAATGCATATTCATGAGAGCTATATGTATAGAATATCATTGAATAATGTTTCATTTGAGCGCATTTGCATCTCTTTTATTCATCGCTTTATGCCTCTAAATTGTCCAAGCCTTTCTGCAAAGAATTTTCAGCTCAACGAATATTAGTCAATTATACAATTTTTTTTAAAGATTTAAACTTTATATTTAGATACAATCGGTAGCGCAATTAGCCATACATAATTTAGTGAAAATTCAATAAGGTTCGTGCAAAAAATTTAAATTGAGAATTAGATCAAATTTAACAATTAAATTAATGTTCGCAGTGCAGTTGATGTCCAAAATTTTTTCACAGTTTTTAATTTTTCAAGAATAATATATTTTTATAAATAATGTTACCAAAAATAATATGTTACCAAAAATAATATGTTACCAAAAATAATATGTTACCAAAAATAATATGTTACCAAAAATAATAATACAAATAATATATCGATAAAAATAATATACTTTTCGTGATATAATCACGTACTTGTCAATAAGGGAGCTGGCGCGTACGATGTCTGACCGAACACGCCTCGTACTACTGAATACTGAATACATCTTGATTCTATAAGTAGATAAGGAAATTTCCAATCAGACGAAACTTGTCTGACTGTATGAGCTTTTCCTCCTGATGAATACATTCTCTCTGCACTATTATCTCACAGTATTTGTATGGGACTGTTCAAATAAAACGTAAGTAAGGGGGCACTAGTTTCCTAGGTTTATTTTCCCAGAAGGGAGGTAATTAAAAGCTTACATATAAGATTTCTTCTAAACGATTTCTTTCTCTTTTTGTAACTTTCTTATCTACACAGTTATCGTTACTTTTTTCTTTCGTTAAAAAATCCAATTTTAACATCTCAGAAATAAAGATTTTAAATCCTAAAAGCAAAAATTAACTCAAAAAAGCTTACTCAAAAACAGAAATTGTAACTCAAAAATAAACATTATAACTCGACAACAAAAATTATAATTCAACAACAAACATTATAACTCGACAACAAAAATTATAATTCAACAACAAACAATATAACTCGACAACAAAAATTATAATTCAACAACAAACATTATAACTTAACAAGAAACATAACTCAACAACAAAAATTATAACTCGACAACAAAAATTATAATTCAACAACAAACATTATAACTCGATAACAAACATTATAACTCGACAACAAAAATTATAATTCTACAACAAACATTATAAATCAACAACAAAAATTATAACTCAACAACAAACATTATAACTGAACAACAAAAATTATAACTCAAGAAGAAACATAACTCAACAACAAAAATTATAATTCAACAACAAAACTTATAACTCAAAAACAAACATTATAACTCAACAACAAACATTATAACTCGACAACAAAAATTATAATTCAACAACAAAAATTATAACTCAAAAACAAACATTATAACTCAACAACAAAAATTAGAACTCAACAACAAACATTATAATTCAACAAGAAACATAACTCAACAACAAAAATTATAACTCAACAACAAACATTATAACTCAACAAGAAACATAACTCAACAACAAAAATTATAACTCAACAAGAAACATTATAACTCGACAACAAAAATTATAACTCAACAAGAAACATAACTCAACAACAAAAATTATAACTCTCAAAAACAAAAATTATAACTCTCAATAACGGAAAGTAAAAGCCCAAAAACAGATACTTTAACTTTTAACCCCAAAAATGTTAAATGAAAAATGTTAAATAAAGAGAAATTCTTCACGAAAGAAAATTTGACTGATTAGAAAGGAAACACTGATAAGCTTTAAGAACCTTTAGAAAACTTAAAAGAAAATTTGTTTACTGCATTATTTGTTTCTTGAAACAATTGCTGTAAACATGGTTGTAAACATGGCGAGGATAAATAAACTATAAGTTGGAAAAACAATGCCGAGAAAACAAAGTGTTTGCGAAAAATATGAAGCACACAAATTTCCTGTCGTAAATAAGGCAGCGAGGCAGGAAAAACATGTTTCGATATCCCTGCACGGATGTGGGATATGGGGTCACGTATCTCGACTCTATTCAAGTGCAATGGGTTACCCCTTGGAAACTTCTTGGTGCGAGTACCTTGAAAGTAGTCTTTTACTCGGATCACTCGAGGTGGGTGCGATTTTGCCCCAAGTCGTGCCGGCTCAAAGCAACGGGTATACCGGAAGTGGAGTGAATAAGGGGTGAATGTAAGATCTACGCTTGCAAGAGTGTGTCTATACACACTCGTACACACGCACGCACACATTGACAAACTATACAATCTTCAACACAGAAATGAGCGTAGCTTTAGTTTGACCCGGACTAGTGGTCGTCTCGGGTCCCTCCTCCCAACCCGGGTTGTGTACGTACGTATACACGTGTGTGCGATGTGGTGCGGCGGCATCGATCCACCCCAGCCTGGCGGCCAGTTCCTCCCCATTCCATTTTCCCAGATACATCCACCTCTCTCTCACTCTGTTTTTCCCTCTCCCCTGCCTCTTCTTACTCTCTTTTCCTCCACTGGAGCTTTCTTTCTCTTTTTATTTCTGTCTCCTTTTCTCTTTCTGTTTCTCTCGGTTTTTTCTTCCTTTCTGTTTCTTCTTCTCTTTCTTTTCATCTCTTCTTTTCTTTCTATCTCTTCTTTTATTTCTACCTCTTCTTTTCTTTCTATCTCTTCTTTTCTTTCTACCTATTATTTTCTTACTATCTCTTCTTTTCTTTCTATCTCTTCTTTTCTTTCTATCTCTCTTTTTTTTCTATCTCTCTATTTTCTTTCTATCTCTTCTTCTCTTTCTTTCTATTTCTCTCTGTATTTTCTCTTTCTTTTTTCTGACTCTTCTGTATCTTTCTTTTCTTTTCATCTCTTCTTTTCTTTCTACCTCTTCTTTTCTTTCTATCTCTTTTCTTTCTATATCTTCTTTTCTTACTATCTCTTCTTTTCTTTCTATCTCTTCTTCTCTTTCTTTCTATTTCTCTCTGTATTTTCTCTTTCTTTTTTCTAACTCTTCTGTATCTTTCTTTTCATCTCTTCTTTTCTTTCTATCTCTTCTTTTCTTTCTACCTATTATTTTCTTACTATCTCTTCTTTTCTTTCTATCTCTCTTTTTTTTCTATCTCTCTATTTTCTTTCTATCTCTTCTTCTCTTTCCTTCTATTTCTCTCTGTATTTTCTCTTTCTTTTTTCTGACTCTTCTGTATCTTTCTTTTCTTTTCATCTCTTCTTTTCTTTC
>WNHD01027582.1:0-13968 GCA_011057455.1 Ganaspis sp. Gsp50
AGAATTTTAATAATAAATTACTAAATTTTATGTAATTATAATTAAATAAGTTAATAACTAAGTAAACTTTTAAAAATACTCAACATTTTATATACTTTTGCCACAGAAAACTGAGGTACCCGGTTTTACCCCACCGGTGGGGCAAAACCGGATACTTTGTACTTTCGTGAAAAACATGGTTTAAATTATTTAAAAAAAAATGTTTTTCAACAATAATCGTCATTTTTTCTTAGTCGAATATCCAATGAAGAAATATTAGGGTTCATCACATTTTTTTGTAAGGTAGATTTTTTGTAAACAAGCAATTTGGACAAAGTACCCGGTTTTGCCCCACCTTCCCCTATAATAAAATAAATAATATAATAAAATAAATAATATAATAAAATAAATAACATAATAAAATAAATAATATAATTAAGAACAGTATTTACTGATGAAAATATTAATAATAAGTAATTATTATTCAAGCAAAAAAGATGTTTGGTTCAATTAAACAAATATTTGTTTAATGCACGGAGAAAAATAGCAATTGAAATTCAATGAACACTTAAATAAAATATACTTAACTACTTAATATATACGGGTTAGGTAAAAATTACTTAAGCACTTAAGTGAAATCTACT
This sequence comes from Ganaspis sp. Gsp50, assembly GCA_011057455.1. Classification (NCBI taxonomy): domain Eukaryota; kingdom Metazoa; phylum Arthropoda; class Insecta; order Hymenoptera; family Figitidae; genus Ganaspis; species Ganaspis sp. Gsp50. Next base: position 624 of record WNHD01027582.1, read on the forward strand.
TAAAAAGTTAAGTAAATTTTACCTATCTATGTATTTCTAAATATATTGCTTAACATTTTAGGTATATTTTACTTGAGAACTTAGGTAAAAATTACTTAAGTGAGGTTAGGTAGATTTTACTTAACTATTTTAGGTTTCTCCGTGTAGGAACAAATATTTGATTCAACCATATTTATGTTCGATTCAACCATATTTATATTTTCGACTCAATTCAATAACAAACATGCAACAAATTATTTGATTAAAAATGTGTGAAATTGTTTCGAATGAAGTAAACATTTATTTGAATTAAATGAAGATTTGTTTGACCTTATAACAAGTAATTAATTGTTTGATTTAAACATAATTTTTTCCCAATGTAATTATTTTTCTTATTTATTAAAATTGATACTCTTATATCAATTTTAATTGATACGAGTAGCGAAGTACTCTCGTTGTTCTTATTAAATACCGTTTTTCTTCTTAATCACAGTATAATAAACATGCAGGATTATTTACTGTGTTATTATTATCATTAATTAGTATTATTCTTTTTAATTATTATTATTCTCATTGAATCATATTATTCGCCTTAATTATTAGGTATTACTTTCATTAATTAACAGTGTTCTACTATTCGTATTAATATAATATATTACTCTATACATTTACTCTCGAAATCTGAATTAGTCATTTTCCACTAATTCGACAGCGAAAAATCGTTTACCGATTGAAATAGCAAACATTTACTAATTTTTAGTAAAAAACGACTAATTAATTAGTAGAATATAACTATTTTTTAGTACAGAAAGTTACTAATTAAATTAGTAGTTCTCTACTAATTGAAATAGTTAAATTTCATTATTTCAATGAGTAAATAACTATACTAATTTTATTAGTAAATTTTTCTACTATTTTTTTACTATTTTTCTACTAAAAATAGTATATAATAGTTATATTCTACTAATCAATTAGTAGTTTTGTATACTAAAAATTAATAAATGTTTACTATACTTCAATCAGTAAACGACTTTTCGCTGTTGAATTAGTAAATAATTACTAATTCAGGATTTAGAGAGTAACGTTACTCTTCTTACTACTAATCTATAAAACTACTATTACTGCTACTATTTGTAGCAAGATTGCATTTAATTTATTACGTTAAAAGTTAACGTAACAAACACGATGATGCGAAAACTTTTTTTGTTTCATGCCCAACATTGGAACTCTAGGAGTTGATAACCTTGGCATCAGTAGCTTATCGATGTCACGTATCATTTTATCAATGCCTTTTACATTTTTTATATACTTTCATGAATCACGATCAATTTATGCACCAAGTTTATCAATTTATTAAATTAGTTGTTTTGTCCTTTTGAATTTTCCATGATAAGAGAAAACTCATTACTTTTTAATCATCACTTTTTTTACTCTATTCACTGCAAACCAAAGTGTGTAAAATTCATGTCCCAGTTCTGAATGCACTTTGTAGTGCATTGTTTCCATGCACTTTGAAACAAAGTGTGTAATTATAATGCACTTCATCTTCATTCACTTTCTTAATGCGCATTAGGATCATGCACTTCAAGATCAATGTGCATGACAGTAATGCACTTTAAAATGCATTCAGAATTGGGACACATTTATGCATTTAAATGCATTATATAGAATGTTTCACACTTCACTCTTCGCAATATTAATTTTTCTTCTTGTCTAATCTTCATTTTTTATTCTTCATGATTTTACAATTTTTACTATAAGTCCTCTAAATCATGTACCTATATACTAAAATGAAAATCACTGATTCAAATGATGACTTATTTTTTGCTTTAAATTAGTAGAACTCGATTAATTGAAATAGTGAAAAGTAATGAATAATAATTAATTTTAATAATGAATATTAATTAATATTAACCGACATAATTGCTACAATAAAATTCTTCAGATTATTATCACTTTTAGTTTCTGTAAATTGTTTAATTAATTCATTCATTTAATTTTCAATTGCCTTAGTTCAATGTTTATAATAAAAGCACTTTGACATGCAGTGCGAGTAGAAAATCGAAATATTCGGAAGTATTAATAATTTGGAAATAATAATGAACAAAGGAAGAACTGATGATGGACATTGTTGTATTTATCATAAAATTGTGGTATTAACGTGTTCTTAAATTGGCAGGAAGCCCAGAAACTATGTAGATATTTACACATAACTACACATGTATGCACCTGACAAAGCACGGCACGTGTCGACCACTGATAATAAAATTACATTTTAAGTAACCTAATCCGTCAATTATTTTGGTTTAAAAATATTTTTATATTTTCTTTTGCCCGCAAAACAATATATTTGTGTAGAACAGCAAATTTTTTCACTAGAATAGCTATATATTTTTTAGCACAAGAACTTGAGTTATTTCAGATACACTTTTCGCTGTTAACTAAAACTATTTTTTGCTTATACGACTATTAAATTACCACTGAATGATTAATTCAAATGTACTCTCTAAATCTGAATTAATAGCTTTTAAATTAAATTTATTATCATTATAGAGAAAAAAAGTCATTAACATTTTATACTTTTCTTTATACTGAGGGAGATAAAAATCTGCACTTGTTTACTTCACTTTAACTTTATTCTTATCACAATCTGATTAAAATATTACATTCTGACCTGTAATTTTAAAGTTCCGCTTTTTTTAACAGATGCGTATGGAGTAAATGTAATAATTGAAAATAATAGAATTTTTATAACTAATTAAGATAACAGAATTAAATGGAGCTAATTAGAAAAAAAGCGCGTACATCAAAGTAAATGAAATTTAAATTCAATTAAATAAAAGTGAAATTAAATCATATTGATTTAAAATCGGAATTGACTGATATTACATTGCAAAAACTGATGTCTTGAACTAATACATCAAGTGTCTTACCGTAAGACATTTAGCGTTTTAAGACGCCAAAAAATGTCTTATTTTGCTGTCTTAAAACACTAAATGTCTTATGGTAAGACACTTGATGTATTAGTTCAAGACATCAGTTTTTGTAGTGATAGTTTAAAAAATACAATTGAATAGAAACATATTAAAATCATATTGAGTGCAAATCTTAACGAAAATTGCAAAAATTAGTCTCAACAATTGCAAAAAATAGTTATACTGAAATATTACTAAGTGAAACGGTTTTTCGCTCAGAAATGTATTTATTACAAAAATGAAAAGTGAAAGAAAACTAATTGTTTAAAATAAAAAAGAAAAATAATTCTTCGAATTTCTGGATTTTAATTAGAGCTTCTAGTTCTTTAACCATTGCTTTGAAATTGTAAGATCATAAATGCACATAAATTACCATAACCATCAGCCAAGCGTACAATGTTCAACAACTCTGCCAAGCATTGGTCATAATTAACTCTATAATGATATTGAGCCACTTGTTTTGTGAAAGTAACCAGAAATTTATTTCATCACTCGCTATTCTCAAAGTATCGATAATGTTTAATGCATCTATTATTGCAATCATTTTTTTATTTATTTTTTTCAAGCGCAAAAGTGCGGTTATAAAATTTCAAAATATATATTATAATAAAATTATACTAAATTAATTATAATAAATATATATAATATATAATAATTATAATAAATATATATTATAAAATTTTAAAATTTCACGTGAAAATGAAACTTAAGTGACTGATAATTATTTTAAGAAGTTTATAAATAGTAAGTTGGATCTTAATTATTAAAGAATGCGGAATTCCGAGTGAAATAACATGCATACACTCGGCATGTCAAAGATTAAAGTAAGTCTGAAATTGTTCACTAACAAGAAAACAATCGTCATATAGATATAAACTTTGGAAAATGACTGCGGGGGAGTTGTGGCATTTCTTTGTTTAAAGATTTTACTTAAAAATTAACCTTCGATTCATTGCCAGGAGGTTCTGTTTTCCAATGAAAAATTTTATGTTAAAGCTAGAGAATATTCTGCTCTTTAAATTTATATCAAAAATTTGACTAATTAATTAGTTAATTAATTATTTATTCATTTTAGTATAAATGGGTCAGTTACAACAAAAACTTATTTATATCTTGCAAGATAAATAAGTTTTTGTTCAGTCACATGTGATTGATTTTTTGTTACGGAAATCAGTCAAAAAGGATTATTTGTTACTCTCTCTCTCTCTCTCTCTCTCTCTCTCTCTCTCTCTCTCTCTAAATCTGAATTAGTCATTTTCTACTAATTCAACAGCGAAAAGTCGTTTACCGATTGAAATAGTAAACATTTAGTAAGTTTTAGTAAAAAACTACTAATCAATTAGTAGAAGATAACTATTTTTTAGTAGAAAATTATTAATGAAATTTGTAGTTTTCTACTAATTGAAATAGTCAAAGTTCACATTTTCAATTAGTTAAAAACTACTAATTTTATTAGTGATTTTCTACTAAAAAATAGTTATCTTCTACTAATTGATTAGTAGTTTTTTACTAAAACTTAGTAAATGTTTACTATTTCGATCGGTAAATGACTTTTCGCTGTTGAATTAGTAAATAATTACTAATTCAGGATTTGGAGAGCTGAATTAATAAACAATTTTATTTATTTACATTAGGTTCAATTTCTATATTGTAGAATTATTATATTTTTCTACATTAATTTGCAATAAACAATTATATTTTTCTACATTAATTTTAAATCTTTATAACTACATTTTGTGCGCATTTTTTTTACCTTCATTATGGATCTGAATGAGGGCTGTAAATTTGAATTAGTCATTTTCTACTAATTAGTAGGTGAAAAGTCGTCCACCTATTGAATTAGTAAAATTTTACTTATTGTTAGTAGAAAACTACTAACTTTTTAGTAGAATATCACTATTTTTTAGTAGAAAATTACTAATTGAATTAGTAGTTTTCTACTAATTTAAATAATCGAATTTTACTATTTCAATTAGTAATTTTAAATTTTACTAATTCAATAAGTGGACGACTTTTCCCTTATTTATTAATAGAAAATGACTAATTCAAACTTAGAGAGTAGAATCGTTTTTTAAAACAAGCGAAATAAACAAAAAAAGAATTATTTAGTACTCAAAATGAGTTTGAATAATAATTATATAGTAACTTCTAATATCTTTTCCGAAATAATTGACTATTCGAATCAGTAGCTAACTTTATTTTCAAATCTGTCATTCTTTATTAATTTAGGAGTATTGCACTGCGAAAAAAGTTAGTTTAAATCAAATATTTCTTTTATATACGGTCAAACAAATTTTTATTTAATTCAAACAAATGTTTGCTTGGTTCAAAACAATTTAATTCATTTTGAACAAATTATTTGTTGCAAAATGTTATGTTTTTTCATTGTTTGTTAGAATTAATCATAATTTTGATTGTATCAAACAAATATTTTTATTTGATAAAAATATTGTGCAAAATCTTATGCTTGTTCGTTGTTTGTTTCCTTGCTTGTTTATTGTTTGTTTGTTGTTTGTTTATTCTTTGATTGTTGTTTGTTTATTCTTTGATTGTTTTTTGTTTATTCTTTGATTGTTGTTTGTTTGTTGTTTGTTTATTGTTTGTTAGAATTAATCATAATTTTGGTTGAATCAAATAAATATTTCCTTGTATTAAACAAACATTTTTTTGACCGTATATTAAATAAATATTTGTTTCATTTAAACAAACATTTTTTTAAGTGTGAACAATATTTTTCAATCTCTTATTTATTTAAAAAAAAAGTTGCAATTAACAATAGATTTCTAAAGTAGATTTTTTCTCTTGCATAAAATAAATTACGATTTTCATTTCATTATTCTTTACTTCTTTGCTCTCAATTAGTATGCTACATTTGATTTTAAATAAACTTCAACCTTGGAAGTATGTAGAAAACTTTTTGTATCTTAGTTTCTATCAAAATATGAATCAGAGCAAAATTGCAAACAAATGTACATACATTTTTATGACAAGTTTAATTCAACTATTAAAATATTAAATAAATTAAAAAGTGTAAGAGTGAGCTTTAATTAAACTTGCTCATTATTACATTCTCATCAATCCTGCACTCTGAGAAATGGTATATTTGTCTCAGAACCAACTAACTTATTTATTTGTTTCAAATAAATTTTATTTGATTCAAATAAAAATTTATTTCATTGAAATAAAAATTTTATTTTCTGAGACAAATATATGGTTATTTGTTTCAAATAAATTATATTGAATTGAAATAAATCTTTTCTCTGGGTGTGAGAAAGTATTTTCTATCCTAAAGTTTTATACTGAAATTATAACAATTAGTCTAGATTTTTTGACTAATTTTAATCGCTGGGCGACTTTTTACTCTTTTCGAGATAGTATCTTCAAAAATTGTATAAAACAGGAAATTTCTGTTCCGATTTAACCATCGAATTCAATTGACCTGACATTTCGATTGACGTCGGAAGTGGGAGCCACGCGAGTCCATCGAGGATCCATACATTTTCATAAATCAGAATGGAAAATGCATGCAAACCATGACTCCTGTGACCTAACGCGTGGTCGAAGTTATACTGAGGGACGTTTGCTTAAATATTTCCTTCGAGTTAACTTTTCAGTTGGTTCTGTCAACTCGTAAGGCTCATCCCCGAATTTTCGATTAGAATGACGTGTGTACATTTTTAAAATTGTCTACCTAAAAGTTAGAAAAATGTCGCCATAAAATAGTGCTTCTTACTGCATCCGTTGACCTGCAAAAAATGGTCAGAAAAAAAAAGAAACAACCCAGGATGGTCTCGGTCTTTGTTCCGGATGACGTACGCAATATTTTACTTTGTTTCATATAAACTAACAAATTTTCCATTTCATTATTCATTTTAATGTAATATTTATTAAAATGATTGACTCATTTCTGAAAGGTGTTTATTTATTATGTTCAATTATATTCTTTATTATGTTCAAATAAGAATTGCATTATTTTTTAATAATATTTTGTAAATAAAATATGATTTTTTTATTTAGTGATTACTTTCTTCATTTAGTGACTACTTTTTTTATTTAGTCATTACTTTTTTTATTTAGGGACTATTTTTTTTGATTTAGTGATTACTTTTTTTTAGGGACTACTTTTTTTGATTTAGTGATTACTTTCTTTGATTTAAAATGACAAATACTTTTTTCATTCAGATTATTTTTAAATACACATGACTTTTATTCCAAAACATTGCAAACACAAAATAGATAAATACTTTTGAAAGTCGATAACATTTTCTTTATTTAAATCACGTTAATTTTCTTTATTTAAAATAAATCTTTTTTAAAAATATTGATTATAAAATGCATCTTTGAAGTTCACAACGTTTTATCAACGATTCAAAACAAATTAATATGCCATTAAACAGAATATTATAAAAATTATTGTCTACAAATTTTTTCTATAAAATTTGTTAAATGAAATACATTTCCAAAATTCTTTCGATATGGAAAATGGAGAAGAAATAATAAAATCGAAAATCGTCATGATTACAATGCTTCCTCTATAAGGAAGCAAAAAGAAAAATATTTTTAATTTAAATCGTTGATCAAAAACGTTACTTCAACTTTCTTATACAAAATACCTCCTTATTAAAATTGCGCTTTTGATTTGAAATAATCACTTTATTAAAATAACGATTGCGTTAATTTTTTTTAAAAAGAATAGGTGTTTAATTATTATAAAAGTTATTATAAATTATTATAAAAGAATTAATAGCCTGTTTAAAGGAAGAGTCCACAGAAACTTCTTTAAGTCCACTTTGTATACAAAAAATACGCAGTGATTTCCTTTTTTAGAATATCCTCTGCCAAAAAAAATTTTCTTAATTAAGAAAATTTTTTTTGGCCGAAGATATAAATCTCATTATAGTGTTAACACTAATAAGGTTTATATGTCGTTTTCTTAGTGATTTTATGTAGAGAATTACCATTTCTAAGCTTGATTTCTCATTTCCTTTCTTTTCTTTTGTTGCAGGTATGTATTATTTGATGTTACATCTGTTATCATCAAAAATGTTTGACTACTTTTTATCTCCTGAGAAGTAATGAAACGGGTTTTAACGCCGGTAATTCCATGCTATTTGGTGAGTTTTATTTTTTGTTGAACAATTTTTATGAACAGAAATGTGACATGTAAAGCGAAATTCTCACACAAGTGACTATAATGTGTAATTCGGTCTGAGATTTATTCTTAATTATGAATTTGAATCTACAGACAAAAAATCTAAAATTAAAATCTATCTAATCTATATAAATTATAAATATAATAACTATTCTAATAGACGGTTATAAATATAACCGTCTATTAGAAATGTTACTTCGAAAATTATTTTTAAAAAAATCCTTTTTGACTTTTTGTTTAGCTTTAATAATAATTTATTTGATGTAACATATTGGTAATTCTTACTTTTCTGGTCTTTGTTTTATTCTTATTTTTAATTGTTTAATGGATTGTTGGAAATGTATAATTTTCTACGATGGATAACTTTACACTACGCTTCAAGCTTTGTCAACGACATTTAATTTGAATTAATTCTTATTTACTTTGTTCTTAATTTTACCCATTTATGTACATATTGTTTCATTTAACTTTGCTTTTGCACACACACACACATTTGTTATTATATTCTCTTAATTGATCTATATCTTTTTGCTTATATTAAATTATATTATAGAATTGTATTCAATTGTACTTGTTTCTTTGAGGGCTGTTTAGCCCTGGGAACTTATTTTTGAATAAATAAATAAATAAATAAATAAAATTTTGTTCAATATAGATTAGAAATTAAATATGTATGTTTAATTCTTCTGTTAGATATGCATACATAGTGTTTTTTTATTTTTGTGTAATCGTTTACTTTGGTAGAAAGATAAAAATATTAATTTGGAAAAAGTCAATAATTAATTAGGTTATCATTGAAACTATTATTGAAGATCATAATTTAAAAATGATTCAAATATTGAAGTTGGTTATTAAATATTTATTTTAGATTCACTAGCTTATTATTATAAATTAAGATTCAATAAACTTTTAATATTTAATTAATAAACATTTAACGTTTAATTATTAAAAATTTAATAATTACGATTATAATTATTGGATATTTCTTCAAATTGTGCTAATACTTTTTTTAATTTATTACTCAAAAATAAGTAAGTATAAGTAATTAAATGCAAGTGTTGATTGGAATTATTAAATGGTATCAATATTAAATTGATTTATTAATAAATTATTATTAATTATTCTACTCTCCAAATCTGAATTAGTCACTTTTGGGCGTTTTGACTAATTGAAATAGGACGGAATCGTTTATTAAATGAATTAGTAACCGTTATGACTAAGTTTTAGTCAATAGTGACTAATTCTCAGTAGAGAACTACAAATTCATTTTGTAACCCTTACTAATTGAATTAGTAGGCTTTACAAAATGAATTTGTAGTTATAAACGATTCGGTGCTGTTCAATTAGTCAAAAGTGACTAATTCAGATTTAGAGAGTATTTTTAAATGATTGTTTATTATTATAATAATATATATTATATTATATTCCTCAATTATTAAAATTGAAGTTGATTCTTTCTTCGTCAAAATCATCATTTATTTGACAAACAACAAGATTTTCTATTTTTTTTTTTATTTTTTTTTTTTTTTTTTTTTTTTTTTGTTTCCATTTTTTAATAGTTATTATCAAATATTTTAATTTTTAATTTTTCTTTTTTTGCATTTTAAACATTGCTTAATATTATTATGTAAAAAGCATTTTCTTGACTTGAGAATTTCATGGACCGGAAAATTGTGTTTTTAATTTTTACCTGAAAACTAGTTTTTAAGCTAGATTTCCTCGAATTTGTCTTTGTTGTTGCCAATTATGATGAAACGTATTTACGCAAAAGTAAAAGAATTATATTCAAATTGAAAATATGAGCACATTTTTCTATTTTAAGCGCAGACATTTGAGTATGTAATTATTAAAAAGTATAAGACGTATTGAAAATTAAACACTTATTTATCACTTTTACGGCGATGAACTAGTCATAAAGTCATCACTGATTCCTATAAATAAAAAAAAAAATGAAGCTGTTGCCAAAAAGTTCTTCTCGCGATAGGGAATCCCCGCGATGACGACTATATATTTATGTCTGTACTATTTACCATATCATTAATCTTATGTAAATTATTATATTGTAATTATAATTCGAGGTTGAATAGTATTGAATAGCTTGAATAATATTTATTTAGAATTTTAATTTGGGGTTCATTTTATCATGGGTTCTATTATTCATTAAATATTTATTTAATCCAAAGAAATATTATTTAATAAAGTTTATTACTTTTTGATTTAATTTTTGATTTATTATTTTTATCAAAGTTATGTATTGAAACAGAAAATATTCAACTGGAATAATATTTGTTTAAAATAAATATTTAATACTGAAGCAATCGGGTATATTTTAAAAAAAATAAGTTCCGTAAATCCAGAGTTTTAAGCACAATCATTTATTTAAAATAATAATTTTTTAAAATTGAAATTAATTTGAGAAAACATTTGAAACAAGGCTCCCCTATGAGGAAGCTAAAATTGTGTATAAAAATGGTTATTGCATATTTGCAGCACTTAATTTGCACATGTTTTGTTCGACAATTAAATGTCGAATAAAAATTCATTAAGTTTCAAGTAAATATTTTATAAATATTATTCAAGCAATCGAGTATTTTTAAAAAGTGATTTTTGTTTCATAAAAACGAAAAAAGTTTCAAAGTTTCATAAAACGAAACAAAATCATTTATTCAAAATAATAATTTTTTTAAATTGAAATTAATCTCAATATTAATTTAAGTAAACATTTGAGAAAATTGTGTATGAAAATATTTATTGCATTAGCAGCATTTAATTTGCACATTTTTTGTTCGACAATTAATATCGAATAAATTAGATTCATTAAGTTTGCAAGAATATTATTTTATCACTGACGTAGTGCTATTTATATTGTTAACAAATACATTTGCAATAAGTTTTTTAATATACACTTTTTATCAATAAATACGTTAACAAATAACTTAGTAATGAACATATATTATAATATATGTTTGTATTGAGTACATTGATTAATTCAGATTGATAAAGTATACTTTATCAATCTGAATTAATCAATGTACTCAATTCAATAAAAATTTGCACTACACTTTATAACTATAATTCAGATTTACAGAATATGAGTACAATTCCTAAATTCAATTAATAATTATTGCAATTGGCATAAATTGATTTAGCTTTTAACAGAAACTTGTTTAAAAAAATGTAGGCGTTGAGAAGAATTTCTCGGTTCATTTTTCTCTTGAAGTTTGTTCGCAAACATAACTCGGAAAGTGCATACAACGAACCTTGTAAAAATAACTGCTGATCTATATTTTTGAGCGTCAGCTCCTTTGAGTTCAATATACTAATACCCTTCGTTTACCTGCCCACGCAAAAGTCGCGTTTTGTGATTTTTTACCAATCTTTTTAATTTCTGAAAAAGTGTCATATTCTATTTCGATATACAAGTGTCACGCGTACACATATTTACCAATTTAGCCAATTGTGTTGAGTTAATGATTTCATATTCTTATATCTATGCATATTATTATAGGCAAGAGAGACTATTTTTTATTTCATCCTTTTTATTTAAGAATGTATGAGAGATAAGATTGCAAAAAATAATATGAAAAAGATTTTAATTTTTATACTTTTATTTATAAATATTTGTCACACATGGGTCTTTTTATGTCTTTATACCCAGATACATTTTTTATTTTATTTTTATTTTTTTTATTTTTTTATTTTTTTATTTATAAATATAATTTATTTGAATCAAATAACATTTTATTTAGCGTAAGTAAAATTCTTATTTAAACTAAGTGAAATTTATTTGAAACAAGTAAAACGTTATTAGCTTTATTATTATTATTTTCGTCTTTGTAAATTTTTTTACGTTTACTTTATTATATATCATTAAAATGTTTTTTTGATTATACTTTAAATATTACAGTTTATCAATTAAACAGTTATTGTGTTATTCATAGCTTTGTTATACACCCAGAGAAATGGTATATTTGTCTCAGAACCAATTAACTTATTTATGTGTTCCAAATAAATTTTATTTGATTGAAATAAAATTTTATTTGATCGAAATACAAATTTATTTGATCGAAATACAAATTTATTTGATCCAAATAAAAATTGTATTTCTGTTAAATAAAAAATTTAATTAAGACAAATACATAATTTAATTAGTTCTGAGACAAATAGTAATAACATTTGTTTCAAATAAATTATATTGAATTCAAATAAATCTTTACTCTGGGTGTAGAAGCTTTCTAATATTAAAAATAGAAATTAATAAAAAAATATAGATTAATACAAAAATAAATATTAATACAAAAATAAATATTAATACAATTTAAAAATGAATACAAAAATAATAATTAATACGAAAAATAATATGCAATATTTTGAATTTTTAGCAGCATAAATTGATTCTTTTGAATATTAAGTCTCTAGATTTCTGTTTTATCGGTTTAATTCAACACACATTGACAGATAAGGTAGATCCCGTTTACCTTGACAGTAAATATTTTACCTACAGTAAGAACATTGTTGATCTACCCTCTGCTAGATATCGCCTCTGTATTCCAATACGAATATAAAGTTTCGAACGAAATTTGTTCTGTAATATTTTTTTTATCTCAAATTCGCTTTAAAATATTATTTTATTTGCTAAAACAGCAGCTCAAATGGTAACATTGAATGCATATTCCTATTTTTGGTTTTTAAAAGTAATTTTGAAAATACTTAAAAGAAGATAATGCTTATATTTCGTTCAAATGAACTTTTTGATCTTTATAGTGATTATTCCAATTGCGTTTTTCCAATTTTTATTGAATTAAAAAAATTAATTTTTCATGTTTTTGAATTGTTAATGTTTACTTGAAAAATGTTGTATTTAAAAATCGCGTACATTGTTACTTACTTTTTATTATTGCTTACTTAAAGAAGAAGTTTTGTTATATATTATTTTATTTTTATAATACTTTCGTTAATTACTTTTTAACTGGATTTTTTTTGTTCTTATCTCTCAAATACATTTTTAGCCCAGTTTGAGCTATTTTTGCTTTTAATCTTATTTTGTGAGTCTCTTTCTCGTAATTTGTTCAGTTTTTTATTATATAGGGTAAATGCTGGTAAGTTCGTCAGTAGGGGAAGGTGGGGCAAGACGGGATAGCGGGGTAAGACGGGATAGCGTCTTTTTACGAAAACCAACAAGTTTTAAAAAATTCTAAAAACGCTATTTGGTGTCTTTTTTCAATATAATTTAGTGTGC
>WNHD01027584.1:2535-15120 GCA_011057455.1 Ganaspis sp. Gsp50
TTAAGTCACCTTAACTCCCTCTTGGAGTTGAAAATTAACTCGCAAAACTTAAACTCCCAACTCCCATAGCCTCTAACTCCCCAAATTTTTTACAGTGTATAGCTATTTTACCACAAAAATCATGTTAAAACAATACGAAACAAATAAAAACGCAGTGAGAGGGCGCCACCGTCTATTTCCTTTAGCATTGGTTCAAAATAACACGAAACCAATTTGAACCAATTTTCTTCCGTGATGAAAAGTTTTTAGAATAAAAAATTGTTTCACATTGTGTTTTTTTGTGAAATTTTGTTTTCACATTGTGTTTTTTTGTGAAATTTTGTTTTCACATTGTGTTTTTTGTGCAATTTAGTTTTCACATTGTGTTTTTTGTGCAATTTAGTTTTCACATTTCAAATTGCTATTATTTTAAATGGACAATTCGTTAATGCAAAAATAGTAAAATAAATCAAATAAAATAATAAATAATAAAATAGTAAAATCCACTATAAGAAATTTTTTCAGCCTTTGAAACGAAAGGAGATTCTTTTAAAATTGATACGTTTGAAGTTTGACTAAAAGGAGTGTATATTTTTGTTTTATGCACTTTGAGCACTCTTTTTGCTTTAAAATATGAAACTTATAGGTTACAGAGCGTAGAGAAAAAGCCAATTGCCTTTTACTTTTAAACTGTTATTTCAAATCGCTTGTCTTGTATAATGTAGAGTCTCTATAACAACCCGCAGCAATATCACTGAGTTATGATTAGACTGTCATGAAGAAATTTATAAAATGTCAATTCTGAAAATACGTCTTTCAGCAAAATATAAAATTTCCATCGTTTTCCTTTTTATTCGCCAAGTATTGAGTAATCTAGAAAATATAACGTACATTTTTTCGAATTCTTCGCTATATCAAGAATCGATTTATATTAAAAGAAAATATTTTAGAATGTAAAGATATTTTATATTAAAGGAAAATATTTTAGAATGTAAAGATATTTTATATTAAAGGAAAATATTTTTAAAGGAAAATATTTTAGAATGTAAAGATATTTTATATTAAAGGAAAATATTTTGGAATGTAAAGATATTTTATATTAAAGGAAAATATTTTAGAATGTAAAGATATTTTATATTAAAGAAAAATAGTTTAGAATATAAAGATATTTTATATGAAAGAAAATATTCAACAAATAATGATTTATTATTTCATTATTAATGCTTCCCGAACACATTTTTTTTAATTTCAGAATTATAAAATATTGCTTATTATTCCAATTCAATTTATTTCAAAAACACGAATATTTCAGAAAAGGTAAAAATGTTCATGCCTTTACTATTTAGTCTAGTTTTTACATTAGCAACGATTATTATGAATCACTCTGTGCATGTATATAGACAATAATTTGAACCTCAATTAAGCAGTAATAGCTAGTTCCTTTTTTCCTTTATTAAACGTTCCCGGGAAATATTAAAAGTGCTAAAATATTTCCCACAGCAATTTATTAGTTATGCTCGTTGTAGTTTAAAATACTGAAATTTCTTATATTCACTAATAGGTGTTGCATAACCCGTTTTACATTAGATTCGTTAAAATGAAATTATACTCAGCAAGACAATACTACCGTTAGCTTACACCTGTGTATAAAAACCATCTCGTTTTTACCAACTACTTTGTACATTAACCTTTTTCAATACGTTGTTACATTCAAAATAATTGTCTATTCAATGATTTCAAGAACATCAACAGATTCAAGACATCAGTTTTTGCAGTGTATAACGTGCTATTCACCTTGCGTAAATATCGAATACTTTATTTCAAAATGAAACACAATTGTCAAACATTCTGATTGTTCGTAGCAAAAGAAAAATACTTTAGTGATATTTATAACAAGAAAAAGTAAAAGTTGGTATTTCATTTTCAAAACGAAAATAATTTTCTCACTATAACGTCTTGTAATTTAGCCGCAGTCATTTTATATGAGTTGATTCCAATTGAGTCAAATGGAAACGTAGTTTTTATGAAATTATCAACTTGATGCCAAAAGATATCAACTTGATGTCAAAGAGTACCAACTTGATGTCAAAAAGTACTAACATGATGTCAAACATTCAAACTTGATGCCAAAAAGTACCAACTTGATGTCAAAAATTACAAACTTAATGCCAAAAAGTACCAACTTGATGTCAAAAATTACAAACTTAATGCCAAAAAGTACCAACTTGATGTCAAAAATTACAAACTTGATGCCAAAAAGTACTAACTTAATGGACAAAATGTACAGTCGGGGACAATAATGCCTTCCAAAAGGTTACTAGACAAATTTCTAGTTTGCGTGTCACCTTCTATGTTGCTTCATTCTATGCCTATTAGAAATGTTGAGGCATGAAATAAAGCAACATAGAAAACTACACGCAAAGTAGGAATTTGTCTAGTAACCTTTTGGAAGGCACATGTGCCTTTACATATTGTCACTAGAAAAATTCTACTTTGTGAGTTTCTTTCTACGTAATTTTATTCTATGCCCATATCAAATGTTAAGGCACGGCGTGAAACTACATAGAAAGAAACTCGCAGAGCAGAAATTTTCTGGTGACAAAATGTAAAGGCATATATGTCCCGACTGTAGCACATTCTTCCATTCATTAACGCCATTTTTTCTCTCATCATAGCAAATAGCCTAAGCTCCCCTTGACGAGCCATGTAGTTTATAAATGAACCCCATCTTGACGCCAAAAGTATCAAATTGAACACAAAATTTGCATCAATTTGATACTTTTGAGTTGACTATATGAATTACATATAGAATGAAATGAATGAATTTATATAGAGTGAAATGAATGAATTTATATAGAATGAAATGAATGAATTTATATAGAATGAAATGAATGAATTTATATAGAATGAAATGAATGAATTTATATAGAATGAAATGGACGAATTTATATAGAATGAAAGTATGAATTATATGCAAAAGAATACATTTGTAACGCGCTCCGAAGAAACCTAAGAAGGAAAAATTGTAGGTTATGTTTGATGATAGTTTTAACTTGATTAAACGAAAAACAATACGAAAGCGATTGTCTCTGCATATAGCGAGGAACGATAAATATAATGAAAGAGAGATAAAATCACAATGAAAGATATGGAAGCAATAATAACTTGTATCTCATCTTTTGATTTCCACTCTTAAGAAATGCGGAATATCTCGAGTCGTTGAAAGGCATTTTTCGTCTCGTACTTGGGATTTCTTTCAATGGGAGAAATACGAAAAAAATACAAATGCGCGATTAGGTGATGGTGGAAAGGAGAGAGAGTGAGTTGGAGCTAGGAAAAAGAGGAAGAGGGAGTAAGGAAGATGCTCGCTCTTACAAATTCCAAGCATACAGATGTTCGATAAAAAGACATATGTACACTCTTGTGTGTTCCTCCCCGTATATGTAAATATTATGCAGCTATGTAGAAAAAGACGACTGGACATTTTTGCACGCATAAGCCAGCAAGTACATGGAGACGATGACGCGTAAGGTACACCTTCCAGTACGCGAACTATAATGTACGTTGAACTCGCTTTGAGTTCAAGTTCCTAAGTTCATTCGTCCCAAAGATTCAGCCTTTTTTCCCCATTCTTTTTCGTCTTATTCTTCTACCTTTTTTGCCCTTTCTTCGCCCTCTTTTTACCCTTTCTTCAACCCTCTTTTTATTCCCTCTTTACTCTCTTTTTACCCCTTCTTCTCTTCCTTTTTACTCCCTCTTTACTCTCTTTTTACCCCTTCTTCTCTTCCCTTTTACTCCCTCTTTACTCTCTTTTTACCCCTTCTTCTTTTTCCTCTTCACTCTTTTTTTACACCTTCGCTTCTTCCTTCCCCCTTATTCTTTTTTATTTTCTTCGAAAACTCAAGTTTTATGCTTGTCTCTCAGAATCAGTAGCTTCAGCACTTCAATCTTTTCTTGACACCACTTTCGTCAATATTATTCTTCCTGACAATGAGAAATACAGATACGGAATATGCAAAACTACATGATACTTGGGTATTAGGTATTCATTTTTCTTGTAGACTGGTTGAATAATTTAGTTATGCCACCTTTAAAAGGATGTGTTCAATTTACCTTCTCTGCATACACAGAAAGATCAATATAAACGAATTACCAAACGTGGTACACGAATGCCAAAAAAATTTTGAGGTTAAGTCAGCGCTGGGTTAAGTATCTTGGTTCCTACTCCGTGCTTGGGTCCAACTTGAAATCCTATTGGTCTTCGCTTGTGCATGCTCGAATCATTCAACCTTGCGTAATTGAGTAGCACATCTCTGCATGTTCACTACCAGTGATGGGTTGTGACGCGTCACTAGGAGCTTTGGAAGTAAATTACGTAATTTACGTCGAAAACTGTAGAAAACCATGTAAATTACATTAGGCTACTTATTTTATATAAAAATAATAGATTTATTATAGTATGATAAAGTATTTTTACGTAATAATAGATTTATGTTTTAAATTTAATATTTTAGATTATAATTATAATTCCAAACATTTTTTTAAAATGTTGACTATTAAATTGTTGTATCTTTTATTGCGACAACAATGATATTTATAAAAATTTCATGTTTAGTAGAACGTAACCTCAAATAAGTAACTAAGAAGAGAATATTGTCTTTAACCAAAAAATTTAATTGTATATATAGAGATTTGGTATAATTATATAATTTTTTACAACCCATCACTGTTCACTACACATACTCAGAGTTGGGAACGTATAATACTCTAAGCACTGATGGGTAGGTAACATACCTGACGTATGTAACCAGGGTTTGTTACGGTATGTTACCTAGTAGTTTACGTGCTTATTTTGTTACATCAATGCATTTTTAGGGAGTGGGGGGTAGTATACGTTTGTTACATGGTATGTTACCTAAGGTAACATACGTAGAAAACCTCGAGTTTCTAAGTAATATACGTGGGTTTTTTAGGGTGACGTCCCATGACTGCGTTTTTCTTTGCGTTTTATCACTAGACCATTAGTGTACAAATGACAAACATATACTTGCGTCTCTTTTTATCTCATGGCCTAGTTATAAAACGCAAAGAAAAACGCAGTCATGGGACGTCACTGTATATTATGTACGTATATTACCTCTATAGTTTTTTACGTGACTCGACGTATAATACGTTTGCGTAGAAATATGTAATGCGCATGCGCGTACGTATGCGCGAGCACTCTAACCTCTAAATGGGATAAAGTGAAATTATTATAAAAATATCTTTGTAAGGTTATTAAGTTGATTACTATCATTATTATTTATTTAATTAATAATTAGAATAATCATAAAGCCTATTTTTATAATTCAAAACAATGACACTTTTGGACGAGCAGTCAAATTTTATTCAAAATCCAACGTCATTGTTTTGAATTATTGAATATTGCTTGGACGTAAAAGATTTATAATTATATGCTATTTATTATTAAAAAAGATTAAATTGGCCTTGGAAACGTATTTTACTCTTTTCGATGCTTTTTGACCGTTAAATACGTCAAAAACGTTATATACGTCAAAAACGTTATATACGTCAAAAACGTTATATACGTCAAAAACGTAATATACGTCAAATCGTAACATACGTCAAAAACTATGTAGTTACGCGTAACTTCCCAGCTCTGCACATCTGTTGCCTGTACTTGACAATGTTGTCTTATCTTCTTGCTCAAGGAGAGTCCAGAATAGGTAGTTTGAGGTTAGTTAATAAATAGACTAAATGATCACAGGAAGGTCAGTGAAATGAAAATCCAAATCTTTGTACAATTTGCGACATTTCGTCGACTCAAGTTTGTCGACCTCAGCATGTTTGGGGTTAGGTTTTCAACGTCGACTCGTCGACAGAAGGTTGACTGTTGTCGATTGTTTGCTTGAATTGCTGTCGTCTGCTAGAAGTCAGAAAAACAGTCGAAAGTCTGCTACCTTGACTTCTAGCAAATAGTTTTCTCAAAGAAAATGGCGACAAATGGTGGCCCGATTCAAAGTGTTTGACAGTCAGTTTTAAATGACTTATTTTTTGCGTGTGGATTAGAGGAGAATGAATGAAAATTTGAAAGTGAAATTGTTTCTCGGGCACCCTTCACGCTTGTGTCGAGCAGCAGACTGAGAAGCTTAGAACAATAAATATGCAAATGTATTTAAATGATTCGAAAAAAGTAGATAAGTAATTAAATGCCAAGCGGTTTTCACTCTCGGAGATTCTAATTAAGTGAACATGTCCGTGGGATTTTGTTCCCAGGGGTATTCCCGAACAAAAGAAATGATGCCTGTCCGATGCCGCTCTCTTTCTCCAAGGCGTGGCGTTTTTCTATATCGTTTAGCCGTTTGATATTGAATTGGACTAACTTTCACTGCGGACTTGTTGCAGCGAATTAGCTCAGATGTGGTCACGATTTTAAAAAAGCGCATTATACACTGGTCGTGTGCTATATAAGTTCTAACAAGGAAAAACGGTTTAACTGAAATTTTCTACGGCGTTTAGAAATTTGCATCCGCACCGAGACCAAAACCCCACCACATCAATCGATATGTGCTTAATATGGCGCAAGTGATACTTTTGAATGGGGAAAAAATTTATAATAGGCCATTAATTCGTCAAGCGTCTGAGCGTAAACTCTGAATGAAGTCACAAAAGCCCCCGGCAAGCCAATAAACTCTTTTAATATCTCGTGGGTGGTTCCTTTATATATGTTTTATTGCTGTTACTTTATATCATAGTATTTTATTGCGTAGGATGTAGGTCAGTTTCATCCAGTTTATTGCCCTTAATCCATTTTCTTTCAAATTGCTTGTGACATATTTCACTTTTAGTTTGACTCTTTACGCAGGTAATATACGCCTTTGTTAACAAGATAAATTCTCAAGGATATAAACCACCAGAAACTTTAAATTGTATTAGTTTGCGTCATTCAGTGAAATCAACATTTATTGTGTATCAAAAACGGATATTTTCGTACACAAGTTTTTGCACATACTTAAATACTACTCAATTTTATTTTCAAATTTGATCATTATTTTTTTTTTATTATAGGTATTATGAATTAGTTTTATAACAAAAAAAAAACATTTTGTTTTTTAACAAAAAAAGCAGTTTGTTTTTTAACAAAAATGTTATGTTCAAAATGGGTCGTTCATAACCTATGTCACGCAAATTTAACCATTTTTTAACGTTACGATGACAGACATCATCTTCTTCAGAATATAATATTTTTTTATTATTACATTCTCATCAATAATGAGAATGTATTTTTTTTGTTTAAGAACTGTTGCATTTTTTGCTTAATTAATTATGAGACTCAAAACTACGATTTTTTACGATTAGAAACCACTTTCCAGTTTGAGGTTATGTTAATGGATTGACCCTGCTTAATAATTGGATGCATTACGTCTGACTTGTAAAAGTATTTACTACTGTGGCAGACAGTAGTTTCTCTATAGCATGTATAGCCTAAGAAGCACTTTAGTAAAATCATTTCTTTCTACATAATGCAAGAACAAGATTGTTAAATATGAATTTCAAGCAATGAATTTCAAACTTGATAAACATGAATTTCAAGCAATGGATTTAAGACTTGATAAACATGAATTTCAAGCAATGGATTTAAGACTTATAAACATGAATTTTATGCAATGAATTTCAAACTTGGTAAATACAATTTCAAGCCTGATAAATAAAATTTCAAGCTTGATAAATATAATTTCAAGCTTGATTGTTTTTTCGCCATAAAAGAAAAAAGATACATATCTTTATAAAGCCGAGATGGAAATTTTTTGTTTCAATATTTCAAAATACGCACGGACGGCAAACTTTGTATATAAAGTGAGATTGACAGGAATCACTTCTAGCACTGCTATTACGTTACATAAATATGAGGGTATTTTACATACGATATTAGTAATTACACAGTTTGTAATAAAAGAATTCTACGGATATAATATATTACCACCAAGTGATTGGCAGGTCATTTTCCATGCTAAATTTAAAGAAAAATAGGAGACGTTAATCTCTGTTTTCTGACTCTTTCTATACAACCTCCAGCTATATGCACTTAGAGTGAATTGAATTAATTGCACCTGTATAGTATATAATTTTCTAAACTCTACTATGTATTTTTCTCCTGAAATTTTGTCCCTAAAATTGTTCTCCTGAAATTTTGTTCCTAAAATTTTGTGCATGAAATTTTGTTTCAAATGTAGATATCATAGAAATCCGATTACACTATGTTATCTTTAAATGCTGTAAATAAAAATCCACCGACACTACTACCGCCGACCCGACTAGACTTGCACTGAGAAAATGGGTCGGTTGAAAGTAACCGAAACACTGCTAATATAGCACCTGCAAACTTCTGTTGATTAAATTTAACCGAATAACACGTTTACATACTCGGTTAAATTCAGCAACTAAGTTTGCAGGTGCTATATTAACCGAGTCGTTTTCTCAGTGTGCCGCCGACCCCGGGGTTGAAATACATTTTTTTTTTAGTTTAAAATCCATTAAATCTCTTGGAGTGAAAATTTGGGCCGAAGTAGAATGAAAATCTTTATTCCTAAGTATAATGAGTAAGAGAAGGACATATATATATCTCTGTCCTGCTTCCTCTCATTCTCAAGGATAGTCCAAAATAGGTGGTTTCAGGTTAGGTTTTCAACGTCGACACAACGCTTTCACTTTCCTTGTCACTCTTATTAGATAAGCATTGGAGTAACAAGGACGGTGAAAATGTCGTGTGAAAACCTAACCTAAAATGCGTCGACACGTAGCTCTATTCTTTTTTATTATTCAATGCGTTCAATCGACACATCGACGTTGAAAATCTAACCTCAAACTATCTATTCTGGATTCTCTTTTACGTTTCAAGATTATACGGTTCAGTTGTGAGGAATGCATATTTCACTTTCAAACACAAACTCCCTAGAATCACTAGGTTATTACGAATATGCAATGTCACCTGATGACGTCTGACGTCAAGTGACCGATAACCGGTAATAGAACTGTTGATTTTATTTCTTTGTCTCTTTTAATTCATGTGTCATTGTACACTATCCTTCATGAATGCCTATCCCCTAGGGACATTTCTAAATTTTAATGAACACACGATTTCTTTTGTTTCTTTTGGTTTATGACTTCAATAATCATAGGCATCGACTTACAAAAACATAAGAAACTGTATGCTTTTTGAAAACAGAAATTCCCTAGAGGGTAAGGCATTAATGAAGGACAAATTTTATTTCTTTGTCTTCTTCTAATTCATGCATCCTTGTATGCGTTAGAATAGGACACCTGACGACGTCTGACGTCAAGTGACCAATAACCAGTAATAGAACTCTTAATTTTATTTCTTTGTCTTCTTCTAATTAATGCGTCATTATATACGTTAGAACAGGAAAAACGATTAGAATGAAAATTGTTCCGATGATTGCTTTCTATAAAAATAAATATATAAATAATAATAATAAAATAAAAAACGGTGACATGAAAAATTTCAAAGCATCAAAAACGACTTGCACATGAAAGAATCATTCTTTTATATATATGAATTTGTATCAACTTTGTAAAAGAAATGACATTGGCTCGTTACATATGAGGAACGATTTTCTTGATATATCTGTTGTTAATTGGTCGCAATAAATAAACGTGGGAATAGAATTCTCGCAAGTTCTCTTCGCTTTGTGATTTTCAAACAAGTGACTGATTTCATTAACCGCGAATTTCGAAGGAAGGTTCAGCTGTCTGGTGCAATCCGTCATTCGCACAGTGGCTCACCTGTGACGATTTATTGAGACATCGCGTCGTTTGAAAAAAAGCCGAGCTAAGTGGCACTTTTCTAACAAGTCAATTCGTCCTCTTCCAGCAGTCCTCGACAACCGCAAGCAACCTTATGAAATTTTTATGGGCTACTCACAACACTGGATGTCCAATTAAGCGGAAAATAAATATTGTTTTAACTTGTACTCTCACAGGCTTATTTTAAACGTTTTTCTTTTAGCTTTTTTAACACAATATAAAAACTACGAAACTGATGTTATTCTAATGTTGTTACATTTACGTATTTACGTCTTACGTCTTTAATTATTACTTCTTTACGTATTACGTCTCTGCGTATTACGTCTTTACGTATTACTTTTTTACGTATTACGTCTCTGCGTATTACGTCTTTACGTATTACTTCTTTACGTATTACTTCTTTACGTATTACGTTTCTGCGTATTACGTCTTTACGTATGTTACATATCTCAGGTTTATTTCATCCACAATTTAATAAACTTGATTAAATTAAACAGAAATTCGTACACAGTTGCAAAGAAAAATATTTCTTATCTTTTAAAGAAACAAAAAACAAATTAAGATGCTATAGTGGACGCAGTATAAATCAAAATAAAACCTAAAGTCTAAAGATAAGATCGATTAGTTTAGCCAACATTTTAAAACATTTTAAACAAGTTTTGTCGGAGATGGCTCTGAAAAGGATTCAAAAGTAGATAAAGACATTTTTAATAAGACCGCTTCTTTTATAAAAAATTAAAATCAACAATATATACAAACTATAAATTAATTTTTTTTCTTTTGAAATTTATTCTTGCTTTCTCATGAAGGAAGTTTTTTTTTTGTAGTAAATTTTTTTGTTATCAGTAGTCTTTTTGCACTTGAGAAAAAATATTTGCAAAACTGTCATTCCGTTTATTTTTAAATATCCTTGAACTTCAGGAAGACCATTATGATAAATATAACGGAAGAAAAGGTGTAATTATTTAGCATAAATATCTGTGATTCAAATATTGTTAAAACTATGGCCATAAATTAGTCTAGAGTACATTAGTATGCTGAACAAGAGGTGAGTCCCAATAACGGTTTGCGGTATTTTTCTTACCTTATGCATTTACTAGTCGGCCTCACATTATTGTCGCCGTAAGTTTTTCACACCACGTAAACGTCTTTGAACCATTAAGTTTACGTAACAATCAGAAGCAGAGAGAGACCTTACCTGAAAGAAAACAAAAAAATAATCAATCTACTAAAGAAAATTGCCGCACAGCAATAAACAGTTTTAATGCATTTTATATGAAATTCTTACAAAATATAATTGCAAATTTCTATACTAATAAATTTTTTCTACAAAATTCTTGTTCATTGACTGAAAAGATTCTATTTCGTGTATTTGTACATAAAAACGGAAATTTGTCATAGTGAATAAAAGACGACTTCTCGGAATTTCACAATTTTTTTCGAGAATGCCTGAATCTTGACTCACGGATAAAAAAAGCATAAAAAAGGTAATCGACTTGAAAGGCGTTTTTGACCCGAGAATCGGACTTTCTTCGCATTCGGTCCACGTAAACGCGTGATTTAGAATTTATTCCATAAGAGTAGCCAGTTCTTTAGGCATGTATATGTATACAATACACTAAATTCTTTTCAACTTTAAAAAAGTTATAAATCTTCTTTCTGCCAAGCAGGGGGACAATTCGTCAGTCCCTTTCGTATTCGCGCTTTCTGTGTCCACTTGAGAGAAAAAGGACAAACACAAGTGTATGCTAATTTTTCCGGTTGAGAGAAAAGAGAAAAAGAACGAAAAAAAACGTGGAGTAAAGGGATTGGGTTCAAGTGCGGTACTAACAAAAGGAGAATTTGCCAAGAGTAAAAACTTTTCTAACAAGAGATTTTAATTTGTATTTAATAGTTTTTTTTTTGGCAAAAAAACCACCAAATAAGAAGAGAAAAATAGAATTGGGAAAACAGAAAGTTCTAAATTAGTACAGGAAGTAGACTGAAAAAAATGCAGAAAAATGTTTGGTTAAAATGATTAGAATTCTGGTTAAATATGCCCTTCTACTTTTTCTGACTAAATAACCTAGAATTTTTGTAAATCTTGAAATAATACATTTCAAGATTTACAAAAATAATACTGCATCAGTAGTTTAATAGTCTATGTTACATAACCTCAAATATTTTTGACAGTTGTAAGAATATGAAGAAAATAATAACTAAGATTTTTTCTAAATGATTTCTAAAATTTTTCTTACGAAAATTTGTACCCTTACTACACTGAAAAGAAAATTTATTTGATTCAAATAACAATAACAAATAACATTTACTTGTCTATTATCAAGTAAATATTTATTTGAACCAGATAATTATTATTTGAATCCAATAAACAATATTTCATTCAAATGCCATTTATTTGATTCAGATGTCATTTATTTGATTCAAATGCCATTTCCCTTACGAAAATTTATTACATAAATGATGTGGCGTTATTTCACGATGCCACGCAAATTACGCCACTGTAAGAATAGGTAATTTCTTAAAATTAATTATTAATATATGATAATTTATTTAATTAATTATTAATGAAAAATAGTAGTTCACGTCCCTAAAATGTAGAAAAAAATACTTTTAGGTAATAATTATTTATATAATCTCGAATAGCTGTAAAATAATCGTAAAATTAGAGGAATTAAAGAAAATGATTTAAGGTTATGTCGTTTATTACTCTGGCATTAGTACAAAAATGTTAACCGAATAGTGTTTTTAGTCCTCCAAATCACTCAGCGATACAAAACATTT
>WNHD01027635.1:0-10319 GCA_011057455.1 Ganaspis sp. Gsp50
TTGGGAGAGGGGGTTTTAGTGGGTTTCCAGCAGGGAGCTGGTGAGTCCCACACTACAGGGTGCGTAAATGCATTTTTTCCTCTCCTAAACTTGTTTCGTAAAAAAAAAAAAAAAAAAATAATAATAATAATAAGAATAATAATGAAATATGTATATAGTATAATATTTAAAAATTTTGTAATTATTGCAGAATCAAAAAGTTACTTAGAAAAATTAAGTAAAACTATCAATAAAGACGGAATAATGGAAGTAGATAAGGCAAAAAAAGTCAAAAATAAGTCAAAGATCCTGACAGAAGAGCAGAAAGATCATGAAAAATTGAAAAAAAAGATGAGAGCCCAAACAAACAAAATTTTAGAAAAACATATTCTACTTTACAACCAATTTGTGGTAATTTTAAACAATTTTTTTTAAATGCAATAATTCCTAAATTAATTTACACATCCAATTATTGTTTTTAAATTTTCAATAAAGAATTACGTTTAAATTGTTTAATAAATTTAGATGAAAAGTCTGCTGAGACTGTCGATGAAGGCGAGTGCTCCAATCATATGTCCTCGAAGAAAAAGAAAAACTTAAAACAACGTCATTTAGCTAAGAGAAATGCAACGATTATAGAATCATCTTCAGATTCACAAGAAACAGAAAATCAACTTGACGATGGTAAAGAAATACTGTTTTTTTTACAATCTCGTTTCTTTTTAATTCAATCTTTTTATATTTTATTTAAATAATAAATTGCTCTTTTACCATTATGATATTGAAGTCTTCTTACCTACACAAATTTTTTAAATAAACTATTAATTAATTTAATATGTTGCTTTTTGAATACCTAAACTAACATTTCATTTCGCCGGTTACGTCTTTCCACTTTTTATTTTAATTATAACATTTCTAAATTTCAATCAGCTTATGGCACTTCTGAATAAAGTTTATTTAATCAATAATATTTCCTACCTTAATTCAATCTTCCCCAAATTTTCATAAAAAATTTAAGAAATAAATGCACTTATGTTTATTAATAAATATAGGCCAAAAGTCTGCAGAAACCATGGATACAGGAGAATGCTCTAAACAAGTATGCTCAAAAGAGAGAAGTCAACTAACACAAATTCATTCAGTTCAAAAAACTTCCAAAAATATAGAACCACTTCTAGACTCGCAGGGAACGGAGAAACATATTGATGAAGGTGAAACAATTTGCAATTCAAACTTTTTGACTACCTAAAGCATCTTTTAAATACTTCTTGAAGCTTTCATTGGAATCTTCCTGATGATTCCTTTCAAAACTTCCTGAAGTTCTCCTTGGAATCTGTTTTAAGCATGCCTTGGAAATTTACACAAACGTCCTTTAGAATCTTCCTGAACCTTCCTTGGAAAACTACTTCAAGCTTTCAATAAAGTTTTGCTGATGCATCCATTGGAAACTTCCTAAAGTTTTCTTGGAATCACCCAGAAACTTCCTTTATAAACTTCCAGAACGTCACTTTGAAAATTTCCTGCAGCTTCCTTTTGAAACTTCCTGAAGCTTTGATCGGATTCTACTTTAAGTTTCCTTTGAGAACTTCGTGAAATTTCATTTGAGAACTTCTTGAATCTTCTTTTTGTAACATTCTGAAGCATCCTTTGAAAACTTTTTGAAGGTTCCTTTAGAAACTTTCTAAAACTTCTATAAGAAACTTCCTGAAACTTTCATTGGAAACCAACAGAAGTTTTTCTTGGAATCATTCTGAAGCCTCCTTCGAAAACTTCCTGGAGCTTTCTTTGGAATCTACTTGATGCTTCCTTTGGTAATATTCTGAAGCTTCCCTAGGAAACTTTCTAAAATTTCATATTGAAACTTCCTGAAGCTTCCTTTAGAAACTTCTTGATGCTTCATTTGAAAACATCCCTTAACTTTCATTGGAATCTGACAGAAGTGTTGTGTAGAAATTTTCTGCTGCTGTCTTGGGAAGTATTGGTTTTAATTACAATTCTTTTATGTACTTTGCAAATTTTTTTTGAAATGTTTTGTTAAATCCATAATATTAGTATTCAGTGTGCAAGATTAACTGATAGAAAATAGTTTTATGAGCCCATGTTTCTACCATGGGATTTGGCCAATTCCCAAGTTTGCCCATACTAGGGCTTTACAATGGGTGAAGAATCTGAATAATTTTAGTCCATCGTCTACCAATTGTCTTCCCATAGTTGCTGTTCCACGCGGGTATCCAGGACACAGAAACCACATGAGTTTTTCCGAGACTTTGTAAATGATCTAAGGACGCTAATGAGACGTCACGGTGAATATAAAAAAGGGAGGGAATTGCATATTATTTATAGAAATATGCTCCCACAATATCGATTATATATTCGGAGGAGCGAATTTACGTCAATTAACGTATTACTACAAAGGGTGGAAGAAGTTTTGATCAGCTTGGGAGAAGTTAATAAGGAAGGCGCCATGCCAAAAGGTACCAGTACCAAGAAAATAGCCGAGGTTGAAGCACCTTATGACCCAAAGACGCGCTGCTGGAAGTGTCAGAAGTACGGACATCGACGACCGCAGTGCCGTTGCAAGCCGACAAAATTCTGCTCCTATTGTTAAAAGTTAGACATTTGGACCAGAGAGTGCCCGTGACACACGAAGAGAGAAGAGGTAAGCAGTCAAACTACTAATAAATAGAAATGGAAGAAGAGAATATGAGGATTTTTATGCCGGAAAGTGTGCGGACTTATTAATGATAGCGTTAATTGACACTGGTGCCGTGATCTCTTATATTGACTTGAACTTAGCATCTAGACTTAGTGTAATAAATGGTGCGCTTAAAGAGGAAAATCTTCTGGCCGCTTTGGCCGACGGTTCGACCTGTGAAATAAAATACAGTTTTAGATCTTCGATTACACAAGGCTGCGAATTTTGGCTTTGACCGGTTGTTTGAGATCTGTGAGTCGTTTCCCGTAGTTTTTGATGCCCTGAATCCGAATCTGTCCATGAAACCTTTCCATCACGTCCGGATTTTGAGAAAAGTGGGGGTATAACCCTAAAAAATCGCGTTTTTGGAACTTTTTGAAAATTTGTTCCTGATAAACCAGACGTGCTAGGGACTTTTTATAACAGTTAAATTAAAGCTTGATCCTTGTAGTTTTTAAACAAATTGCGACATATTTCACAACGCATCAAGTAAGACGGAAAAACAATATTTTTACAGGTGTCAAATGCAAAAAATTGGCTAATAAAGTCAGTAATTTTACTTGGGGGTTTTTGGGGTCGCTTATGTGAAATATAGAGTTAGATTTTAAAAATTCAAAATGGCGAATCCAATATGGCGGACGAATTTTTTAAAAATCAAACTTTAAATTGAGAATCAAATTCAGCACCCCTTAAGCGAATCTGTTTGATTTTTAAAAAATTCGTCCGCTATATCACAATGCCGCTATATATATACCACAATGTAATCCGGTGGAAAGAGTAAATAAGGTAATGAAAACTATGATGCGACAATTTCTAAAAAAGGGCCAAGTAAATTGGGATAAAAATTTGCCAGAGTTACAATTCGCATATAATACCGCCAGACACACGGCAACCGGTTTTACACCTGCCTATTTGAACGCAGGAAGAGAATTTCTTCCTCCGGGTTTTCCTAACGTAAGAATTGGAGTTGCGTCGTCAGCAAACGAAGCTAGAATTAAAAAAATTTCAGATGCGCTCGAGTTGGTGAGAATTAACTTGGCTAGAAGTTTCCAAACGCAACAAAAATACTACAATCTAAGAAAAAGACCGTGGTGTCCAGAAATAGGCGAAAAAGTGTTAAAAAGAAATTTCGATTTATCGAATAAACTGAAGAAACAAAATTATAAACTCATGGAAAAATTTTCAGGACCATTTGAAAAAAAGAAAAAAATCTCTCCGGTTATTTTCGATCTTATTGATGATAAAAGTAAAAGCGTGCAACACATACATTTGAAGGACTTAAAGAAGTACACAAAATGTCAACAATAAGGAAGAGAGATGGTAACCCCTTTCGGCCCTCCGGAATTCCGATCAAATAGATAGATTCCTTTAAGGACGTTAAATCGTGTTTCATCGCCGACGTGAGTGGACGTATAAAAGTTTTCGGTCATTAAAAGTGCAACTTGAAATAGAAAAATGGTTGAAAAGACCTTTGATAGTGAACAATTCGATGCGTTGTTTAATAAACAAATAGAACGCGTGGAGAAATTTTGTGGAAAACCATCAAGTGAAATAAAAGACTTAAATAACAATGTGACTAGTGATGAGAAACTTTCGGTTCCTAGTGAAAAAGACGCTAAAAACAATAGTTGCGAAATAGTTAGTATAAATAGTGAAATAATTAAAGAAATAGTTAAACGTAAAGGAAATAACTTTACTAAAGTATGAAGACCGGCCACAAACAAACCTCCGACTCAACAACGCGAGAAGAAAAAGATCGCGTGTGTAGCTCAACCTATTAACAAAAAATCGTTTAAAAAAGCGCTCGCTGTATTACACGCGTTAGACCATCAACCGAGTGAAAAAACGAACTCAAAGAGAGAGTGCAACGATGAATCGAGTTTGCATTCTTCGTCGGAAAACGTAAATTCCAATCTTCTTGTCGCCCCCTCTTGTCGAGCTCCACCTAGAAAGATAAAAAATACAATTATAATTTCTAATTCTCAAGTCCGCGATCTAGAAGAAAATAGAAAGAAGAAGAAAACTACTAAACCTACTCCTAAGAAAACAGTTAAGAGAGTCAAGAGGAGGGGAACGAAGAAACTAATGGTTGTAGATAAGGAGACTTTTGCTAAAAATAAGAATATTAATAAACAATTTTTAAATAAGAATTTAAAAGACTTACCAGTAAGTCATTCTAGGCCTTCTAGTACAAAACGAGAAAGCGCGAATTCTTGTTCTAGCAGCCAAGGCGTAGGCAACCTTGCACCTAGTGAGATGGAAGATTTTCAAATTCAAGGAATTTTGGACTCTAGCCATTCTTCATGTCCAGAATCTATAGAAGAATTGTTTTTAGAAATAAATAAATTCTGTGAAGGAGTGTCACTTCCACTCACTCAAGATATTCCAGAGAATATCGATTTGGAGATTCCATTAGAGAAAAATATCGAAAAAATGGAAATCGATCATATACTCCCAGTTTCCGAAATCGCCGATACACTTTCCGTCAACGCTCCCGCCGCTACCGCTGTTGCCACCGCTACCGCTGTTGCCACCGCTACCGCTGTTGCCACCGCTACCGCTGTTGCCCCCGCTAGGTCATCGGAGGAGAATCACTTGTACCACTAGAGGGAAGATTTACCACGTATCCCTTCCAGATTATTAAAATAGAGGATGAACCGTGGGTTCAAGTACCCATAGGGGTTGATAGATACCGGTTCACTGCTAAGGGGAAGAAATGGGGTGTACGGCTGGATCGGACCACTGGGAGGGTACGTCATGTGACAAAACCTCACGATGTAAGTGATGCCTTGAACCTAGAACATTTTTTTTCTGGTAATAAGTTTTTTGAGAATAGCTAGGCAATTCTATATTTTCACGGAATCTGACGCTCTAGAATCGCTTATCTTAGCGAGGGGTAGATGTAATGATGTGGTAGTCAGATCACATGACTACTCACACCATTGCCTTTTCTCGCCCTCACCAGCAATGCATAGCGTAGCGAGTGCGCATTTTTCTGCGTCGCTCTGCTTCCCTACCCTCGACAGCCAGGCAAGCTGGTAATATACTCAGCGCTTGGCTGCCGATCCAGCAGTCGTCACACGGACGAGTTTCGAGGCGCACCTCGGGCTTGTGCCGGATCGCTCAATACGACAATCGACTCTCAGGCGCACCTGAGAGAAGCTGTCTGTCTGTAGTAGGGATGTGTGTGGGTGCTCCCACTACATTACTCTACAGACATGAGCCGATTCAAGGATGACTGGGAGAGAGAGTATGAGAGAATACTCAAGATTGGAGTAGAGGGGCTCCTCTCTCCAACATCTCAAATAAGATTCGGAACCTACGGGGTGAAGAATCGTCTGGACGTTCTTCAAACTAGTAGAGGGGCTCCTCTCTAGATTGGAGAACGAGCAATGAAGTTTCCGGTCGCCTATGGGTGCTCCCATGACGACAGGAAATGAGTACTGCCAGATTATCGTAACGGTCATTGTGAACGCCAATGGAGGGGCTCCTGCTTGACTGCCACATGACTCGTTGATATCAACTATCTAAGGGTAGGGGACGGTCAATCTTTGAATTATTTGCCTAGTATTAGACTCTGCCAGCTTAGAGTTAATAAAGTTCTCAGAATCGAACCATTCATAAATCAGTCGTAGAGATATCCTCTAGTTCCTTTCTTGTACGTATCATTTCAGAACTTTGCAGAATCGACCAAATAGACGTTTGGAGAACTAGGCCGAGCAAAAATTGACATTCTTGGTTAATCTACTAGAAAGGCTCTCACTTCCTCTCACTTCCAATTTTGGAACATCATACTTAGTTTATATCGAGTCATTTCTTTGTAATCTATTATTTTTTTACTTTATATTTTATTTTGTTATTTGTATTTTATTCAGTTTATATCGAGCCACGCTTGAGTCAGTTAAAAATCGTTCGGTCGTGAGTTTCTCTACTTGAGTCGACAATTTTAATTTATGAAATATGAATTGCTTTTATAGTTTACCCAAGAAGTCCTCCCCTGGTCGAGTACGCTAAGGCGTAGACTGCCAGTGTGGTTGAGAACTCATACTTCTATTCCCTCCAATTGACCATTAAATAAGGTTCAAATCCCGAAGACCTCGTGCCCGTGTAGAAAAATTTCGTGGCGCTAGCTAGCAGCACTAGATTGTATGCAAAATTACCATGTATCTAGCGCTGCTAGCTAGCGCCACGAAATTTTTCTTCACGGGCTTTCAAATATTATGATATAAAATTTTTTTCAATAATATTATTATTTATTGTTAGCTGATGCAAAATTTAAACTTTAAATAATTTTTGAATAAAAATGATTAAATTTTTGTGCTTTTCTGGAAGGTAAATTCAAAAATATTGAAGTTGCTACTAATTTGTTCAGTCCTCTCATTCGTTTCAATCCGCGCTTAGAACTAAATTTCAAAGAATCTCGTTTTAGCTTATTCTTCCATTCCTTTGAATCGACTATTAACATTTTGGTCATGTCAATTCAAAAGAATACGATTTCCCTACTTTTTTCGCTTCATCGGGGAATAAGATTGTTTCGGAAATTCACCCATTAAAAACAATTCAAATTCTGATTTGTTCTTTATTCTTCGCTTCTTACGAGGATTCCTCTTAGAGGACATTTTTCTGCTACTTGCACAATTCGGGAAAGGGCATGTTAAAAACAAGTATAATTTTAGAAACCTGATGTTTCATGAAAAAGATTTTGGTATTCCTTGTGAATGACATTTTCATGCAACTGCGCATGGGAAAGGACCTGTAGATGGGATTGGGGGAGCTATAAAGAGACGTGCACGCGATGCAAGTCTAAAAGTATCATTCAAAGATGCGATTTTGACAGCTGATGATCTTTACCGATGGGCGAAGAAAAACTTTAATGAAATAACGGTATTTTTCAGTAGTAAGGAAGAACATGCCTATTGTGCTAAAAAACTGAAAACTCGCTTTTAACCCTACAAAAGAGTCAACTTTGATCTTAAGAAAATATTCCGGATCACCAAAATATGTTTTTCCAAATACTCAGTCTAAGGAGACAAGTGCACGAAAATGTAAGAGTGCTACAAAATTTAAGAATTGAGCATCTTCGCCATAATTAAAACAGATGAAAGTGATAAACACACTCGTTCATTTTGATTTTATTTTCAGCAGTTATTTTTTCAGTTGTTTTACTGGTTTTCATGTCTCGTATTCTATAAGTTCAACTTTTTTATTAATCTTAAGTATTTTTTTTTCTTTTTTTTCTTCCATGTAAATATTGTAATTATGTATATATGCTTGTAAATATGTTCTGGTCTAAAATGTTCAACTTTTCTATTAATCTTGAGTATTTTTTTTTTGGTTTTCTTCTCCTATGACAATATTGTAATGATGTATATATGCTTGTAAATATGTTCTGGTCTACTATTAATATTTATTTACGTAGTACTGATGAGCTTCAATAAAAGCGAAACCAGAAACCTGCATTAAAATCTCAAGTTTTAAATTCAAAGTAATTCAAGAAAATTGTACAATTTGGAAATACTCAGAAATGGGTGACTTTATATTATATCATTATTACTATGTTGCATAATAATAGCCGTATTTTTATATTATAGCGTGCCTGATAACGCTGCGGCTGTATGGCGCGCAGTACCACAGCGCAAGAAACCTTCTGTACAACTGTCAATTATTTCGATCCCATTTTCGATCCTACATATTTTTGTAGAAAAAAAGTTATGCTTTCGTTTTATGATACTTAAAATAAAATCAAAATTGCCTCATTGAGAGAAAAACGCGAAAATAGTCTTAAAATTCAAAAATTTAAGGCTAATTTTTTTTTTGTCACTGAAATAAATATTTTTATCGGATAGATGATGAAAAATGCTTTCTAAAGCTCACGTAGAAAACTAAAATCGAGCCACTTTTGTAAAAGTTATAAAAATTTGAATATTAATGGGCGCCGTAAAAATTACTATTTTCGATCCCTTATATCTTGACAACCCGGCGTACATGGCTTATGCCCTTTACATATTTCAGAGAGGTCTTCTAATACTACGATCTGGCAGAGTTGCAGAATAATTGGACTAACTAAAATTTTAGGCGGATACACTTGAGAACTTTTTACCCTTATACTTCATTTTACTTCCGTTCATATAATCCTATAACACCTTTTCGAGATCTTAATTTTGATGTTTGATAAACAAAACCTATTGAGTATGTGGACGAGGTTCATAGGCGGTTCATTAAGGATGTATAAAGAAAAATTTTGACAAAAGGTTTGGAAAGATGTTCACCATCTAAGACGCAGTTACAATTACTGTCAAAAGTAGATGAAGAATTGTTACAAATGGGTAACATGAATGAGGCTCCAAGTTCTCCCATTTTGCAAAAAATTTTAAGCGAAAATTATTCAAAAGAGGATCTTGATCACGATGAGATTAATTATATACTAAAATTAATTAATCATTTTAAAGAAATTTGGAAGGGAAAGCATTTCAAAGGTTATATACAGCAGTATACCCTAGAACCTTTTCATGTGATTCTTTTCTGCGACGAGCAATTATTTGCTCTTAAAGAAGAGAGAACGAAAATAGGTGGTATATTAGAAGTTTTCTTTGATTCCACAGGATTAATTATCGCCCGTCCTGATGATGTCGAGGGAGTCGTCTATTTGTATGCCATATTTTGGCTGGGGCAGAAATCGTAAGTCCTCTTCCAATCGCAAAAGTAATTTCCTCCAAGCACGACGTATCTTTGATTACTAGTTTTTTGAGTCGAATAATGTACTCGTCGAAAACGATGGAAATTAAAGGAAGCTTCTTTAATTAAATTAAAACAGATTTTAGTATATGCTTATTAGAAGCTATCACTGTTACCAAAAAAATTCTTACAGAGTATTTAAAATTCGTTTACAAATTTCTAACAGCGCAGCGCCAGGAAAGAGAGACGCTTTTCCCCTAACAATCAAGCATATTTGTTCAACCCATCTTCTAAAAACAGGTCTTGGAATGGCAAAAACCTTATTCTTTGATAAACAACAATTACGTGCTTGTGGCTTATCTTTAGCCTTGTTAATACACTCCCAAACTGTCAAAGAAGCCGTAAATATGTTTAAGAAAATGGTAGTCGTTTTTGGCTTTGCAAGGAAAGCAGAAAATTTCGAAGACTGCTTCTTGGACCTTCATTCCTATGATATAGGAGAAATAGATGAAACACTTCTTAAAGAAGAGTCTACAGATTTTCAGCATAAAGCTTATAAATATTAAGAAGATCTTGATGAAAATCCTAATCACTAAGCTTCGTCGCCATTTTTTAAAGAATTTAAAGACACTTTTAATGACGTAAAACGAACAACTACAATAACGTTAAAAGAAAAAAAATATCCTGCATTTCAAGAGTTCCATTATGGTCTCCAGTTATCATTAAAGATTTGGGTAAAATAAGAGACTCCAATGGCAGTGTCGAGAATTTCTTTAAAATTCTAAAACACCACTATTTCAATGGGAAAATTTATATACCAGTACCGCGCTTTGTGCAACAATTCAAAAATTATTAAATGGTCTATAATAAAATTTTTTCTTCGATGTGGGAAGGCAAATTGAACAAAGCACTTGTTACACGTAGAACGTTTCGATGGCTTGGTTTGCCATCATCATCAGCCACTTTATTA